>JAZBGZ010000064.1:35793-50437 GCA_037414795.1 Stenodera caucasica
ATCTTAGTGTTGTTTCACATGAATTGAGGTTGCGCCATCCAACTACCTTTCACGCATACCTATAAACTTTGCCTTTTCTATTTTTAGATTGAAGGAAATATAGATAATTGTCATTCTTGTTGAATCTGCACCATTGAAATCTCATGAAGTAAACCTCAATTTTACATTTTTATAATTTTTTTAAATAGCAAGTTCAGTTGTCAGCAAAGAGGTTTTTGTTATTTTGAAATTTTTTAATTTCATCACCTATTAATAAATCTCATATTACAATATAATTACAAATCAGAAAATAATAATTTATTTCGAGATACTGTTTTAATTAAAATTTAAGAAAAATTATAATTATTCTACTATAATAGGTATGTATATTTTTGTTCATTTTGGCACCAGTTGGAATAATGTATGAAATTTTTTTCCACTATCAACAACTAAATTATTTTCATTACACGTGTCTTATTAATTATAAATTCCAATAACAACCAACAGAAAAACTCCCTCTTACTTGGAAGAAAAATACGAATCATTCTTAAAAGGAATTTTAAATTTAATCAATTTCTACTTTAGACCAGACTGTTGTAATAAATTTTTCATCAGTTTCAAGTAGTAGCAGCTAGCCATAGTAAAGACGTCATTTTTGTTGTTATTGGATTTGTTTTTTCTGAAATATTTAATTTGGAATTCTTTGGAGAATTGCAGAATTCTTTTCTCGCATTTAATTTGGTAGGTAGTACCTACATATGTACTTTATTGTATTTAGATGATAGAAAAAATATTTTATTGATTGACAGACTGTACTTTATCGAAATATGATTATAATCATGATGATGATGAACTTGGAAGTTATGCCACATGCAACAATGTGTTGTTCTCACCGCATTGATCCTTTTCCAATATAAATTGAATATCATCTATCTCCGTCTTTCTCAATGTCTATAGATGTGTAATAAAATTAGAGAGTGGTGACCTGAGTTAGGCTTTACTTATTAGATATATTCAAATGCAATTTGGGACAAAAGCATTTCACCAATAATACTTGAATTAAAGTATTTTTTTCAATAATTTTTGTAGAGGTCATGTTGATACTTGAATTCTCAATTTTTCGGCATATCGTGTGTTGCGTGATTATTATAAATATTTTCAGGTACCTACCTACTTTCTTCTTTTTATAATTCTTATTATTATCAGGTATAATTATTTATTAGGTAACAGATAATTTCTTGTGGGATATTGAGAGCAAAATTGCAGATTCAAAATCAATTTTCCTTGATGAAATTAATAGTAAATGAATACCTATTTTAGACAGATATTTTTATTATATTGGATTGTTTGGAGTTGTGGAATCGGAAACTGGAAATATTTAAATGTTGTTTGTAAAAGTGAAGTTTGACAATAAAATCTCATACGACTTATCTGGGATGGAGGTATCGGAAATACAAACTGACATTTCCTTGTTGTTCATAGAACTAGAAAATTTATATGGAAAAACAATTATGATATGGTATATGTGGGCATATTTTTTTAAATTATTGAAAAAAGTCTTCAGTTGTATTTTTATGATTTTGCACGTTCTGCAATGATATACCTATGTATGTTGTACCTACCTACCTACCTACCTATCTAACTTAGTTGCAGCTGTACCAAAATTTGTCCCCTGTTAAATTTGATTCTGTACTGATCCTCAACTAAATAGAGAGGGCGAACATGAATTCAATTTTAGTTGGAATTCAGCCAATTTTATTGTTGTATCATTTTACTATAGTCTCTCTTGTTTACCATTCATTTCCCGCAATTATAATTGCTATTGCTGTAACCAAACAAAATCTGTATTTAAAAAACTATCTCTAACCATCCCTAAAATAATTCCTATAGTTGATAGTTTTCAATTTGTTGGATATTTATAAGCTGTATTTTTTCAGTATACAATGATCGAAACTGACATCTAAAATTTCAAATTTCCTTCTGCAGAATTATTTTTTTATTCCATTTTCGTCCAAGATATTATTATGTCCGCATTTTGTAATCTTCGTAAAATTGAAAAATGAAAATATGCGTAATAATTCCTTCATCTACGTAAAAAATTGCGTAGGTCTCCTTCGAATGCCCAATTTTTTTCCACTTTTACATTATTGAAAACTTGAAATATTTTATTTTTAATTAATAAATCGTGCCACTTAAACATCTAGATTTTAGGGGATAAACCTACTGTTCTTTTTTTCATAAATATTACATTCTAAATGCAAATATTTTTGTGTGCGTTGAGAATTTTAATGTTTTTCGTTTAGTCACGATCGGTATTTTCATTTCCACACATATAACATAATGCCATATTAACGAGGGGGAAATGTGTAAACTTCAATCAATTCGTTTATAATTCTATCGTCAGTCTACTCAATCAAAAAAAATAAATACAACGACGAAAATAATTAATAGAAACAAAAATTCAATTGTAATTAAAAAAAAATTATCAGTGTACCTTTTGATTTTGAGAACTTGCAAATCGATTTTTTATATAAAATTGAATCAAAGTTCACAATTTAGAGAAATTATAAGAGACTTTCAGTGTATTAAAATAAGAAAACTTGAAATTCTTCACTCGATGGATTTTTACGTATTGATAAAATTTGAAAATTTAGATTAAAATTGAATTGAAAATATTTTTTTAAAAAAAAGCTTGATTATACATATATTCCGTGCATAGGACAGTTGTACATATTCCAATTATTGAAATAGTTTTTTGAAATATGATTCTGCCATTTACAATTTATTTGAAACATTTTTCACATTGTAGAAGGCTTTTTTGTAATTTGGTTAGCCGTTTCTAATTAGACTGTAATTCAATATGACTGTTAACGAATACCATTTCTTCAAATTCACTAGATCTTCATTTATGATGGAAAATTATGAAAAAAATAATAAAAGTAAGTTTAGTTTTTTTAGAGAAACGGACACCATATGTAATGAAATGAAAGAGATCCATCATTACCATGAAATTGGTAAAATGTCGTTGATCTTTATAATTTTATTTTCGTTCGAAGACAGATGTTGTTGAAAGCAAAAGGAGCAAGAGAGAGGAAAAAGAGTAGAGTTTCGAGAAAATGAGTATACAAAATGAAATCTTTAAAATGTCCTCTAAATTAATTCAGACTGTGTATTTTGTATATATTTAACACGACTTGTCATATCTTTTTCCTTCTCTCGTTTGCTTTCTTTTCTTCAATTTTTTTTTTTTTTTTTTTAAGTGATAATTTTACCCTTAACAGTGAAAAAATCCATCAACAATCTAGAGGTTCTTGCTTTCACTAAAATAACTAATTATTTGAAGTGAATCAGGACAAATGTCGTCGTAATCACGTTAAAATTTTGCTAATCAACTTTGCAAAATGTCACCATTATGTATCAATAAATAAAGGACTTGAATGGTTTACGTTACAATAACAATAAGGCCAAAACCAAGTATTCTATTGCTAATTAGGTATATTTACGTCCCATTTCTCTTTTTTAATGTTCTCTAGTTTACTATTATCTATATGAACATATAAATATGTATGTTGTACATATACATTAGTTTAACAAACAGATCTGTCATATAATTGTTCAACAAGTTCGCTACTGAAGCCATTGATTCTTTTCATTATTCTATTTATCTTTGAAATTATAAAAAAAAAGTTTAGTAGATTTTTAATGGATACAACGAGTCAATTGTTTCCATTATTGTTATTTATATTTCTTTAATTGGAGTCCGTCAAGTTTTGAGTTGAAAAAGTCTTTTCTCTTAATAAAACATAATTTTTTTCGGATATGAAGCCGAACGACATGAACATGAATTTCCACTCTGACTCGATCAAATGACAGGCTATTCAAGCCATCATTCTATTGCAATTCGGCTGCATTAGATTTTCACGTTC
The DNA here is from genome assembly GCA_037414795.1 of Stenodera caucasica. Classification (NCBI taxonomy): domain Eukaryota; kingdom Metazoa; phylum Arthropoda; class Insecta; order Coleoptera; family Meloidae; genus Stenodera; species Stenodera caucasica. Next base: position 39,699 of record JAZBGZ010000064.1, read on the forward strand.
AGATTAATCAAGGTATCTACTGATTAGAGTCATGTTGATGATGATTTTGATAATCATGATGGTGGCATAATAGAATTGATGTTCTAAAGTCGTCAAAGCTTTCTATTGAAGAGAATCTAATTTGAATAGTAAGGATTTACGTATTTTTTTGTGAGAATGTGAAAAATAGATTTTTGTCGAGTAGAAACTTGAATTAACATTTTTTAATACATTGAATCAGAAATTTCCGATCAATTTCCCTATTGAAAACAAGTTAAAAACTTATTAAATATTCTGTTTAGAATCATTGGATGAGAATCCTTTGAAAATTTGATGTTCAAGACCATTAAATAAATAATTATTCATGATAACGATAATTGTATGCCATTCATGAATAGAGAGCTTCTTGTTGAGCTTTCGTTGTCGTCGCCATAGACATTTTCAAAACTCAAAGCACGTACTATACAACCATTGTGGAGTCGAAGGGGGTCCTGTTGAAATATTTCTATTACCTTTGCGATATCAATTCTACACAAAGTATATCCTTACTATGTTTCTATAGATTGCAAATCACAAAATTTGTACGTTGATATTTTACTATAACTTTTCTAGATTCCATTTTCAATAGGGAAAAATTCCGATCTTTATAAAATAGATTATATGGGGGAAATGTCGGAAGAATAATGCGGACCCATTTTTGTTCAGGAATCAATTGGAAATTATCGATAATTCATGGTAATTTCTCTTAATAAACATTTATCATAAATATAATGAAGACTACTTTGTCTAGTCTATATAATTCGTCCTCGTTAATAAATGGACAAGTTCTTCGGGTAATTGGTATTTGTATAGGTAGTAAATTGTTTTGATATTTTATTGATGACCTAAGACACCCTTCATATTATTATTCCATTTTCAAATTTATTCATAAATAAAAATATAGGTGCTCATTAGAAAATTTATGATGAATGGAAAAACATAAGCTGAATTAACGATTTATTTGTTGTTATATTGTGACTATTTATTCAATAGTTGTATATTTTCATATATGTATGTATGTATGTATGTATGAGCCGTTTTCAAGAACCAACTGATGAAAGTTTTCCCATTTTCAAATTAGTTTAGTGCGAATATAGAAAAATGTTTTTGTTTTGTTTTGCTTTTAAATGTTGGAAATGTTCCACTATCAGGTGTTAAAAAGTTTGGAATTCTATAATAAAATCCGATTATTGACAAATTAAATTACTTCTATAACTTTTCATTATTATTTTTTATTATTATTTCTATTATTATAGGAATAATTCAGTGTCTTCATCATCATTGTTTTGTTTTGTCATTGTTGTCTCGGAAAATAGCTTTTAAAATTAAGCTACTTAGCTAATTGACAAATTGAGTAGTAGCAAGTCATTTTCTTTGGAGACATTTTTAAAGACAAAATAACGAAACAAATGAGTTGAAGAAAGTCTTTCTTCAATCTTTTCAATTCTTTTTTCACTTCATGTCATTTGAATAATGAAAAAATCAAATATTGATAATGAAAGGCCTGATTAAATTTGTTTGTATTGACAAATATTCATCGTTTTACTCAAAAAAAAAATATACTACTTCACTTCAATATTATTGAAATTATTCCTTATTCATCCAATAATCAATTGTTATAGAACGTGTTTTTATTTTTAGAGCGTAGCTGGACAAAGAATCGCGAGCTGTATTGATTATTTGATTCAGCAAGCGAGTCTCGCGTTTCGTCAGTGAGAGAACTCGACTCTTATAAAAAAAAGAGACTATACACACACACACACACACACACGTACATATGTAACAACTACTTATGCAGAAAATACCACATTGTTGTTCACAATCGAGGAATCATCAAGTTGATGATTATTGAAAATTGAAAGTTCAAGTAATTTTCCAATGGAAAGAAAAAAATAGAAATTCCAACCCTCTTAGAACGTTATTATAATAATCGAAAATAACAAGTCTTTTTCATTATTATTTTTGTAGAAACAAGTGAAAAAGGAATAGAAAATTTATTGTATTTGTTTACAATTTTTGAATTGTTTTATGAGTTTTTTAGAAAAGCTGGACGAGCTCTTCTTTTGTTGTTCGGTTAAAGTATTTAGGAGCTTTTTCTTTCACTTGAAGACTACTTTCATTCTCAGTTTAATCATTCTATTTCTGTTTAACAGATCATTTCATCATATAAGTCTATCTTACTTGTTCTTACATTTGGTCTAAGCTTTTTACTAACGACATTTCGAAATTTAACTCGACCGAATAAAAGTTTTTTTTTTTTTTATAATACATCGTCCTCTTCTTTTTCTTCTTCTTTTTACTCTTCTTCTTCTTTATACCACCCACACCCTTTACAAAACACACACACACACAGGCGTTTACTTTTTTTTCAACAAAAGCACGCATTTCTATAAAGACCGACAGGGATTAAGATGAGAGTTTGAGAGAGGGCGAACAACACAAAAATAAAAAAGGAAGAGAGAAAGCATTCGAATTCTTTGTAATTTAAAATCTGATTTATTCGACTTGCAATTCAGCTGCATTAAATCTGTTGGTTGGTTCTAATAGGAATTAACCGTAAGGCGATTATTTATTAGCATTTCTATTTTCATTTGTTACATCTTAATTATTGATTAGGACGATTTGAAAATTAGGTGATTTCTCAAATATTTCTAAGATCAGATTGAATTGATGCGCCCCCAAGAGCAATGTTTGGGTTAAAATAATCTGAACAAATTGGAAAATTCATCTTGATTGGTTGATTTTTATAGAGATATGTGAATTATTGCGAACATTATGACGAGACTTTGGACTCTGACTTCCATTCTTATGAATAACTTCGTATTAGGATGGCTGCTAACATTTTGTTTGTATCTATATTTTCCGCCGATGTGGTGAAACAATCTCTGTTCCACTTCACATCAATCTATTTAACAATTAAACTTTTCACAAGACTTAATCTAAATGGAAATTTATTTCAATTTGATTGATTGATTTTATTAATTAGAGAAAACGGCTTCATTTGATAAAATTATAAAACAAATCTTTACAATCTTTACAACAAACAAAAAATTCTAATCGATATATTTTTTTTTTCCGTAACCAATATAAAATAATTTTCTTTTAGTATTTTCATGTCAAGTTTTGCCATTTTAATATTCGAATAAATTCCCCATGCAAATGAGCAAAGTTTCTCAACTGTTTTTAGTGAACAAACTGGAAAGTTAGTGAACCAAAGACAGATGTTAAATTTTGAAAACAATTAAGTACAACTCACAGCATAATATATGAAGTAGATTTCATGGGGATTATTCTGGTGGTGTACATTTTTTTTTTCCCTATAAGTAGGTATTCGAAATAAATTAATTCGAAGAAATTGTTGGAATTATTACTATTTAATTTAGTATTGTGTTATTATTGTCTGTCTTGTATAGGCATTGTTGTTGGATGATTTTGTTTCTTTCGATAATCACCATCGTCATTATCATCATTATAATCATTGAATCGTGATTGCGGCAATGAAAAACATGTCTCAAGAATTATTATGTGTAGATCGTGAACTTGTGCATTTTTTTCCTCTTTCAAACAAAGATTAATGTTTGCTTGGATGACCAAGAATATTTCACTTATAAAAAAAAAAAAATATGTCAAGTCATAAAAAAAATAGCCTTTTATTATCTACCTACCTTCACTGATAATGTCTTAAATTCAAGCAAATTTAAATGTCACATTATTGAAAAAATCTCTTTTGTTTTATTAGTTCTTTTAAACGTTTTAGGTCTTCCAAGCCGTCAAACCTGATATTGTCTAAATTGTCCATTTTCGTTTGGTTCATTTTTTACTATTACCTAACATCATAAAAATATTTTATTTATTTTTTCCAATTCTCTCTCTTATGTAGTAACATTGGTATACATATACCACATTTATTAACATATACCTATGTACATACATTGGTACATACTTATAGATGTACAACATACATATGTATGTAGATCGATCGGTATTCAATTTGAATGACATCATTAACGTTATCGTTGGAATTGCAAAGCGCCTATGTTGGATTTATTTGGAGTTTATGGCGTTTCCGTCCATTACTGTCAGTTGTGCAAATATTTAGAGTCGTAAAACTGCTCCTGTTTTGTTAACGGTATGGTCGATTCCGATAAAGAACTGACCTAATCGTATTGCTGATTTACAGAATTGCCATTTTGTGAATTTACATAAAACATACCTACACCTGGGATTTCATTATATGTATGTACTTATTCTACTTTTAACAACTAAATAAATACCTACATACAAGGGGGTAGGTTATACTATACCTACCTATTATTTTTCCAGTAGTTGTATAACAATTCAATAATACCTATACCTTTAAACTAAACAATCAAATCAAATTATTGGTGGTTGGTATGAGAAGAGAGTTGGTAAAATATTCACGTACCTACCTGCCAAATTATAGCGGCAATGATGAAGATAAGGTGCTAATAAATTTCTATTAAACATCGTGCCTTGATTTGCATTATTATTTATTTACGACATATCCACGCTTAATTATTTGAATAATAATAAAATTTATTTACAATAAAACCGATATTGTTATTTTCCTGTTTTGTTATACATAGTTTCAATTTTTTCTTCATAAATATATTTTTATACATGTATCTATGTAGTACCTATACATATGTATAGGTATTTATTTGTTATTTTTATTATAGTAAATTGTGAGTGGATTAAATAAGAATTTTACTTTCAATATTCTATCTATCTAGGTATATTTGAACGAGATAAATATCGGGAAGTGTTCAAATGAAAATATCGCTTTAGTCACTTTTACTCAACCAATAAAATTAGCATTTTAATTAAATTTGTCCGATTTTCGAAGAAGAGAACTCAATCGAAAATACCAACAATCTTTTAAAGACTGACTTTTGGAAAACTTCCTAACGAAATTATCATAGTTAATAATGTATAGTCAAAAGAACAAAGTCATTTTTATCTCTGTATTTTTGTCTTTGTTCACTGTTACTGGGAAATATTTTCTAATGTTGTTGGTTCATAAAACCAAAACCAATAACCGTTTATTTTTGTATTCAGGCCATCCTAAACCTTTTAAATGCGTTTCGTTTTACAATTCAAATTATGATTATTTAGCACAGTTTCTGAATCCCCCTACAGCGCAGCGCGCACCAATTTCCATTGTGTTTTGTATTATTCGAAAGTATACACATTATTTACGTTTATTTTACCAAGTTTAATGGAAACAAAACAGGATCAATAACACAAAGAGAAGGAAAAAGCTAATTTTGGAATTTGATTTTCCAATCCATTACGTCAAATTTTAGTTTGTCAATAAAATATTGGTCGCTCTTATAAATACTTAAAAAAAAAATAACAATAAATAAAGAAACTTAAATTTGCAAATAATGATAATAATAATAATAATAATAATAATAATAATAATAATAAATAAAGAAAGTTGTATTGTTTTTTCTTTTTGTGTTTTCGGAATATGACCAACTCATATTTGGAGGATAGATAAGTTGTGGTTTAGAAATTCTCTATAATTTTTGGTGATTGCTGCCGAAGCCACTAGCGTTATTGTTTTGGCGCGTTTCCAATTACAGTTTAATGTAGTTTGGAAAAGGGTTCGCAAACTTTTAACCTCACTGGATCAGTTTATACTTGGTTATTTAGTTACGGAAGACTGGTGTTGTGAGCAATATTCCAACCTATTCCTGCTCCATTTCAAATAAAAATCTAAAACTTTTCATTGAAAGATTATTAGAAATTACTACCTTTAATAAATTAAAAGTTTTCAATTTTTTATGTTGAAAGTGAAAAGATTAGCTAAAGAAACAAAGGATCTAGGTAGATGGTGTTGTGTTTTTTTGTTTTTTAGTGCTAGTGCCTAGTTTCTCATTGACTTATGGTTGTCAGAAACTTGACTAACGATTTTTCTTCATCTTGGTTCTTTTATGTCGTGTTTTCTGTAAGGGAAAGATTTTTTTCATTACTTGCTGATGGTGATCAGTGTCGGTGTTGAATAGAAGACTCTCTTTTCCATTACAATGTTTGATTCCTTTTTTGTGGTGATGCATATAATCTCTTTCACAAGAAAAAATATGGGTAGTTTTATTGAAAAAAAATCTCAAGATTGATACCTCTTTTCTTTGCACAAGATCATTATTGACTCTAAACAATTTGACGAAATGAATGATTAACGTTACAAAATTGAAAAAAGAGAAAGGGGAGCATTATTGTAACGGCTTTGTTTACCATAATCTTATCAATAATTCATATAAAATATTCGAGAGACAAACAGATATAAAAAGAGCATTTGCAGAAAGAACTTAAATCGTTGAAATATTTATAACTTACACGATTCTCTATCAATGTTATTTTAGTTATTCTTTTCTTTTTATATAAAATATTATTTTTATTTTATTCATAAACATAAATTCGGTAGTTTCATAAACAGAAATTGATAAAAATAAATTAGAAATTGATCTAAATAGATATTATTGTCAATAAGTATATCAAATTTCCCCATTCGTAATTCTACAATTATTTAATGATGAAATTTCCATTTATGTAGTAATTTCAATAATAGATACGTATAGGAATTACAATAGAATTGAAGGGAAATACAATGCAATTCAACAACATTATGTATAACACAATAATATTCCTGGATCATGTCGGATATGATGACGGTAAGGTAAAGCCAAATACGATAGGTACTTGTCGTATGTCAATCAAGAGATAAATTTACTAAGCCATTCGGCCAGTAATTCACCAATTGATTCATTACCATTACATTAGATTCAATAATGATTATGAATAGGTAGGTAATAAAATAATTTCAATTTATTGAGCAAGTTCGATTTCGTCCTTTCATTGGTCGCTAATGTTAGGTCAAGGATAACTTTGAACCAATACGAATAATTAACAACCGAAAAAATATATCTATAAATGTAATCGTATTATTCTTTTGAAAAGGAAATCTTTTAAATTGGATTTAATATTTTTCAGTATTCATGCAAATATTCAAAAATCTGTTAATTCGTTTTTTCTATTGTATTGATTTTTCAAAATACGATAATTAAGTATTCGTAACGTGAAAAATATAGGTATTTTTCAATCATCATTTATATGGTTGTGAAAGTTGGTATTATTGTTGAGGTTATTCAACTTTCTACATATTATAATAACAAAGAGTGTTCATAACGTTATTATGTTGATAATTTCAAATTAATTCAAATAGGAATTGTATGTTTTTATTTAAACAATAATTCTATATTGATTATTAGCTGATAGAGAAATTACAAATATTCCATAATTTCAATGATATTTTGATCCTAGTTTTGGGATGAAATGAATGAATAATCCCCTTAGGTGACATATATTTTAAAATATAACAATATACAACATGAGGTCTAATAAGTGGTTTTATCCAAAACTGCTTTTGCTGTCTAACGGTCCATTGTATATTTCAGAACAAAATCATATTCAATTTAATTAACTCGCCAAGAGAGAACATGTCCTATGTTATTGTGTTACTACTGTTCTTCTTTCACATTTAATAAGTACTAATTGGTAGTTCCAACGATCGACTTTTTTATTATAAGCCACTATTCATATAAAATTTTGTAAAGGTGGATGAGAGAGAATCTTAAGATTGAACTATTACAAAAAAAAAACAAAACAAAATATATGTATATATGTATAACGTAGATACAAGTGTGACTCGTCCGGCGCATCCGCCATTTTAATAGGCACTTATATCCTATACTGCAATGCTCCATTTTAAAGTTCTAATAGAAAATGTTCTATTATTTATAATGTATTGAAAATTAATATATTCATCGTGCTCAAATTTCACAAATTCACATTGGTAGATTACCGTTAATGGTGTGCGCATGTATAAATTTGATGCGTATTATTTTCAACCATGACCTGCAAGCACCCAACAACTATAATAATGTGTTCACAAAATAATTACTTCACACTAGTTAATAGTGGAGGTCATGCTATCTATTCGTTCCAGTATACTCCAAAATACTATACGATCAATAAAATTAAGAATGATAACAACAACGAACTAGAAAGGAGTGTTGTATAGCTTTCTTGAAAAACCAATAAAATTAACATATTTCATATTCCAATATGCATATTTTATTATTTCTCGTTCAACAGTTGTTTCCTACTTATTACACTCTAAAATAAACTAAATCTTCTACCATCGAACCTATAATATAATAGTTTCCAATCAATTTCTTATTCCATTTTATATTTGTAAAATAACTTATTAGAAGTAATATTTTTGGTTATATTTCCTATAAATATTTATTATAATAACAAGTTTTACTTTTTTAGTTCTGTTTACGGACAATGTACCGTTTGTAAATTGAATTTACAAGCGCAGCACACATACGTTTCATTTCAATGTCTGTACGGTTGATGTATTGCTGAATTTATTTCACAAAAATTCTACAGAGTTATCTTATACCTATGAAACGAATATTGGTTTGAATAGAGTGAAATACGAAAAGAAATGTATAATGAGAGGAAAAGAGAGATAGCTTATTTCTTTGGAAATTTATCTCAATTTGTACACAGACATCCGAAATTTTCATACAAGTTTACACTTTGAATGAATCTTTTGTTTAATAATATCTCAAGTCTCTATCTATTTGTTTGTTGGAATTTTGCAAATACATACATTATGTATGATATAATATATAATAGTTTTGGGGTATAGGTATAGCAAAGTTACTCAATATAAGTTATATAAGTTATAAGTTATAAGTTATAAGGCAGTGATATCACTACAATATGATTCATTGTTCATTATCCTTGGTGCTTTAATGAAACAATAATGCTGGCTGCATAGCTTTATTAAATAAGACTGACAGGACAGGAGAGAACTAAACTGAACTAACTAACCAACCGAACAACAACAACAACATAAATGAACGAATAATGACTAACATTGACTCATATATTCAACTATACACGTCATAGAATAAATCAATTACCTAATATTATAAAATAGGATATTCTATATTACAATTCACTTGTCTTGTCATTAATTTAGGCTGACTATTTCAAATTAGTTGGATATCGCGTGATTGTTTTATTAGATAGGTACTTATTCTATATCGATCCATTTATTATCTGATAAGAATATTATTGAGTAGCTGATTGATAAATTTTATACCGGAGTCAATAAAATAGTAAAGAAATACAAATCGAATAGTTTAATTTGGAGAAATTTCTAATTATTTCTTAGTTGTTTGTAAAATTTTCATCATTACTTGATGTTTTTCTTACTTTTAAATACTACTTGTTCATTAGGTATGCATTTTCTTCAGTATTTCCAACCATACAACATCATGTTTATTCATAATCGAATGGACCGTAGTCAGGGTAGTTAGGGATTTACTTTTTATGCTAAACGTAATCAAATCTAAACCATGATATGTAAATAAGCAATTAAATTCTGCTGCATTCATTAGTTTTAGTAGAAGGTAGAAATAAGGGTGCTTTTCTTTTTTTCTGTTGTTTTTTCCTTAAAACCTATAGTAAAATTATAATTTTAATTCAAAATGTAAATTAAATCTATTTATTTATTTTGAGCTCCATCTTTTATTGATTAGTTTTGTTTTTGAAAAAATACAGATAGAGAATGGTCATGAGGAATCTATTGTGTCCTGCCAAATACAATTTTACAGTTACAATTTCCGTTATCAAAACAACACAATAATACGTGATTGCGATTGTTCTTTTTATTTATTAGTCCAAAACAAATGTCATTTACAAAAACGGTTAGAAAACTTCTCTTGTTACAACTTATCCACAATCGACTCTTATCAATGAAAACAAATCAATCTACCTAATAAAAATTCAATATTATAAGTAGGTTAATTAATATCTCTATTCAGAGACACATATGAGACGAATCATTAGTTATTGTCAATAGGTAATAGAAAAATAAACTTGGCTATACTTATCTACATACATGTATTTTTGAGTTCAAAACCAGGCAATATTATTTTGGAACCCTCCTGATTTTGATGTTTAATCGTTCACATACTATACGTATGTATAGTTGTTTACGTCGTTGGTTGGTTGATTGGTTGGTTGGTTGGTTGGTTGGTTGGTTGGGTTAGTTGGTGGTATAGAAGGCGATATGTGATCCTACCGGGTCGCTAAAAGCCCGCAAGGCCAACCGCGATATAAGCCGCTATATGTATACATATATAGGTATATAGGTATATAAAAAAAGCAGTCATATCTCACTGTATCCGGTCACGTCGTTATCCTATCTCACTTTAATATATAGATACCTATACATAGACAGGTACATATACCAAAGTTACATGTAGATGGAGTTTTTTTTTTATTTTGAATTTTTTGCCAGTTGGTTAACATGATAGATAAAAATAAAAAAATTTAGTTTCAAAAATTGAAGCTTGATTAAAAAATTTTTTTGTGCAAAATCTCTATCCAGCTTTGGTAATATGAAGCTACTTACCTTTATTATGCAGAATTTTCTATTTCATCGGTGTCAGTTTCTCCTTTGAAATTTAATAACATTGATTCAATGAAACTAATTGTACAGATCTCTGAAATTGTGTATAAATTATAATTCTCCTTTTGTACTAACCAAGTGGAACGGATTCCACCTATCTACATATAGATATGTATGTACATCCTACATACATACATACATA
>JAZBGZ010000064.1:50523-81083 GCA_037414795.1 Stenodera caucasica
TAAATACCGTTGAATACAATAGCATTCTATCACCTCAAAGATCTATAGTTTGCCGCTTTGTAATTTGCAAATAAGATGATGACGTATGATAATGACATTTTCGACTATTCATAATAACAATAATAATTGATAATAATAATCACGTTAAGTGATTCTTCATCGGCTATTTTATTATTTTTTGAGCGTCATCAATAAAACACTTTTATCCCTTTTTCTCCTTGATTTTTTTTCTATAATATTTGAAATATGAGTTAAAACAAAACTACCCCTTTGTTCTGGTGGAATTTCACTACTTATAACTAATATCAATTCACACACAAGAAACAAATACAAGAAACATTCCAAATTTAATATATTGTTACCAGGGAAAAAAGGAATACCTACTACTGGAACTTGAACACAAACTTCGCAAAAAGAAAACGACACTTTATTTTATTCCGTTTCTAACTTTGAATTTAGTGATAGATAGATGATATTCACCCATATGACAAGTATCCAAAAAGAATTGCTAAATACTCGTTTTCTTGTAGTTGACTTTATTTTTTTTTTCGATATGTGTGTGTATGTGTGTGTCCACATTCAACTTCACTCAACTTTGTGACATGTACCTACATAAATATTAAATGACAATAGAATGGCGTATATGAAGAATAAGGTAAACACAGTTTTTTTCTTCAAATAAGAGATTTTTTCATTCGAAAAAGAAAAAAACAATCAATCTTCTGTGTTAATTGTAATTATTTCCAACACAATAGAAGTGTCTGTTCTCAACTAGAACTGCATATTTTCAAGTGATTTATGAAGATTTGTTTTTTCTTATTCTTTTCATTGTAATCGAACATTGTGTTAATGATGTAAATATTGAAATTAAAATTTGAAATAACAAAAAAAAAAAAATGTTGCGTAAATAAACCATCGTATAAAGGTGATTGTACTCTGTTCGCAACAAACGACTTATAAATTCAACAGTGCTGTTTAAATGATGTTTGTTTGTCTTCACACCATTTTTTAACTTTTTATTTATTTATACACCTTGTTGTTATTGTTGTAATTGTTGAAGAGATGTTTCAGAATATAAGTAGCAAACTAAAAAAAAATATACATACATATACATATATACCATATAAATTTTTATTTACTTGTTGATATACGAATATTACAATTGTACTCGTAATAACAATAATTCAAGCGAAATTTATTATATTGTACAATAGAATATCAAAATGACACAAAAGTAATATTAATCAAATTTTCAACTACTTTTCCAAAAGCAAAACGAAATTCCATTGAAAAGTAGGTCAATTGTTAATCATGCTTTTTGTTTAATTTCATCATTCGTAACTAATTCGATTTGAATTTAAATAAATAAGCAATAAAATTGAAGTTATTTTTTTGCAATTATGCAAACTGTATGTAGGTGTTTTATTTTTTACCGTTTCTCCCAAAAATTTCTTTTACGGTCACTGAACTAACATTGCATTCGTTACCTTCATTTTGTTGTTTTCTTTTGTTGCTGTTGTTGTTGAGTAGGTGTAAGGTTGTTCTTTATTTGATTTTATTTCCCCGTTTATACTGCTAGAGAAATTTCATTTTTTTTCTTCTGATTTATGCTGTTTAAATATGCATATAATTGTAAAAAATAAAGAGAAAAATGTAAACATTCAAATCCATATCAACTAGAACAAATATTTACAAAAAATCGTTCTCAAATGTGTACATTTTTCGATGATATTAAAACATTATTAATAATATACCTATTCTTTCCAAACAAAATTTTTATTACTAATAAATATTTTCAAATAGAAAGTTTCAAGTTTCAGTAGTATTCCAGTTGAGCTTTAGTCCCCTAAAAATGTACCAATAGCGTATTGACTACAAAAACAATCGAACAATTAGGTTAAAAACTTTGAGGATGATGTCGAATCAGAATACTTCTGATAATATTCAAGGTATCTTTAAAATAATAAAATTCCATTTTGTACAAATAAATCAAACTTTCTCTTAGTTTTCTCGTTTTAATAATTAATAAAATGTCTTTTCTAATTGGTAGAAATAATCTTTTTAAAATCGCCCTATAAAAACTGTATTTTCGATGTTTAATGATATGTTTTAGCCGTTAACGGATATAATGATGGTGTTTTATGGATAATATGATAGTCCTAGTTCAAACTAATACTTTCTTTCACACATACACACATACACACTTTTCGAAAATTTATGCCTGTGCAGTATAAATTATTAAAACTAATCCCGCCTTCTTTTTTTTTCTGTTAAGGGTAATGGTGAAATATGAAAACAAAGAAAATTATTAAAAAATTCACTAATCAATTATCTTATTCTCTGTTGTATAATTTAAACAAAATTGATAAAGTTTTACCTTTGAATATTTTATATTTAATAGAAAAATTCTAAATTATTATAAATCTTAGATAGATCTTTGTAATGAATTAATTCTATGTTTATGAAAGGGCGAATGTATTATAGAAGATAACTACTACAAAGACGAAACTTACAGATGATATCAAAACTTTGTTAACAACAAATATTATTTAATATTGTGGTATCGTTTTTAGATACCATCTGATTAAACTATACGTGTATTTCAACCCCAATTATCAACTACCGAAAATTCGAGAAAAAAAAAGTAGAAACTTCTCATTAATGAGACATTTTTCATTTGTTCTAGGTGTAGGTATACGAATCTCATCAGGGAATTTGTGTTTGATTTTTTTGTGGTAGTTTGGGGTTGAATTGTTAAACAAATGCAGAGCTTTTTGATAAAATTGGTGATATCACTGGCACGACTAGTTCAAATACTTGTTTTAAATTCGAAAGGTTTCCGTTTGAACTCGATTCACTCACTAGTCAAAAGAATAGTTTTAAAAATAAGGCGAATACATATCTATCGTTGGCAAACGAACAAAGAAATCCACCCTTTTTCAACTTGATAAGTTCTGTAAGAGTGTTTAAAAGAAAAGTAAACTGAATAGAAATTCCTCATGTCATTGTTAAATTCTATGTTAAATGTTTTATTCGTAAAGTAAATCATTTAAATAAATTGAATTGGAATTCATTAAAATGAGTAAGTTTCCTTTACTGAATGAAGTTAGATTCTGATATCGGTAAAATAGAGATTTCAACAGTTAAATTTTCTAGTGTTATTGGAACAAGTCAGGTTGAAATTTTGTTGAGCTTTCCAACTAAAGGGAAATGAAGTGCCGGCCTATTATGCAAAGGAAATTAAAGTGGAGTAAATCATATTATAGAGTTGCTCTTCATTTGCTACCATCTATGTACTATACATATGTTGTATATATCATTGTCCACTTCACATTGAAACTTTCTACCAAGAAATTACCCAAAAATAAACAACATGATTAAAAATAAACAATCAATAAATTGTACTAATTTTGTTCGATTCCTGCATTGAAGAATTTTAATTAATGAAACGATGGACATGAAAATACAAAATATCAACAAAACAACAACAACACAAAAAACACCAACTTTTATACCTATTTCATATCGATTAAATCAAAATCAAAGTTGTCACTGTCATTAGATTGAATTTTCTTTTGATTATCATCGATTATAATTAAGATGTGGTGGTTATAATGAATAGAGAGAATTTCTTTTGATTATACTTGTTCGATCTGTGAAGCGAGGGAAAATTTTGTTTAATTACCCAGATGGAAACTCATTGTTACCTTTTCTTTAGCACTTGTACGGTTACGTAATTTAAATGTTTGTGAAAATTTGATGGTAGAATAAATTATTTTCTTCTTCTTCTTCTATCACAAATTATTATTATTATTTTATGGATAATAATGATGAAAGATGATAATAATAAACACTCACAGACATTTTAATAAATCGAAAATGATCAAACAAAGGCGCGGATACGGCTCGCCTTTATTAAATATTGATAAACAGATCGATATTGTCTGAAAGTTAAATATCAAAGAGCATAAAATAGTAAAATAATTATTCTCTTCAAATTGCTGCCACTAATATTAGAAGATGGATCTGAAATAATAAAATCGACAGGAATTTTGAGAAAATTACGATATATGAAAATATGATTGATTTAATTGCATAAGGGGTGAAAGTTTTTCACATAATAATAAATTTATAGGGTCACCTACCTAATATAGTTAGTAGTTGGTTGGTCATAGAATATAGTTGGGTTATCAGCACACATGTCATTGTTGAACGACGACCGGTGGTACTACAATTGCAATAAATTAAAGTCCCTTCAACATTTAAAATGGTAATTACATTTATAGGAGAGAATAGTCAACGTAGTAGTAAATGGTCCAAAATTCAAGATACGGTTTTGCGAGTTGCTATTATTGCCAGTCCTGATTTTCTTTACAACTATACTCGTATGTTTGCCTATATCAGGTTTGGGGATGTTTGAGGGGTTTCAAGCCGAGTTATATTCTCTACATCAAAAGCCCTGCCTGTCAAATAAACTATACGCCCAAACAAAAAACTACCATTCATTTAAAAGGATGAAAAAGAATCATATCACGCAATAAACGTCACCATATCTATGTGTGCATGTGTCTGTATTTCATATACCTACTATGGATGTATGTATGTATAAAATTGTATAGTTAGAGACTATAACAATAGAAGTGAGCTTCGAAATTCTTTGTATTACAACTATGGTAAATATTGTAATTCTTTTATAGAAATCAACTTATAAAAATTCAGACTGTTTTCTAAACTACAAATTCTCTTTTATCTTTCTAAGATCAAATTATTTTTTTTTTTTTTGCTGATTATAGACTTGCAACAGGATAGTGATTATATGTTGTATATTCAGAAAAAAAAGCACAAAAAATGAATTGAAGAACCTCCTTTACTCCCGCAGCAATCAAATATCTTTTCACGTATTAATTCAGCAATGAATTCTCTCTATCATTTCTATATTTATACAGAGCCTTTTTTTTAATGGAAAAGTGTATGGGCGAAACACACACACACACACATGTGTGTGTGCGTGTGTGTTAAAGTCAACATTGAAATAGGAAATTTGGGAACCAGCTGGGACGGCTATAAACAGCTGATATCTTTACGGTTTTAACTCATAAACTTCCTTTTTGTTATAATTGAAAAACATTTCCGTCGTTATTATTGAATTTTTATTAACATCAAGATAAAATTGATAGAAAATTATATGTAGGTACCTACATATTATGTACAACATTTTATAGAATGTAATAAAATTCGCCCAATTTAGAAGATCAGTAAAATGTTTCCCAAATAAAAACAAAAAGTAACCTACCCTTCTTAATTGGTTTAGTGAAAATGCAGATCTCATTATCAATGTGTGTAATCATATTGAAATCAACATCTGTCAGATTTGAAGAGAGACTCTCTATTGGAATTTATAATTTCTATTCGTAGTAAAAGAGGAAATAATTAAATCGCTTGACTAGAGAGGAGAAATCGAATACAAAACACACATAGTATATGTATATAAACTAATGCTTGAAATGATAAAAGATGAAGGCATCACTAGAAAATATGATCTTTATATATATTTTTTTTATGGTAATCATTTCGAATTGCTTTTTAACGGTGTGAAAAATTCTCACCTGTTGTTGTTTTTGAATATACAACAACCTACATTCATACATACTTTATAAATAAGTATTATTATAAATAAAGCAAATTTCAACGGATCGACTTTAATGTAAACCCTTAAATCCCAACTATAAATAATCGAGTTCTTGTGCTGAAAAATAACTAAGAAATTTATCAGAGCTAGAATGTTTTTTTGAAATCAAATTTTTGATGATAATTATGATGATCTTGAAACAGCTGACATTCATTTGTACTTTCTATTCGAGATACTGCGATATAATTTGAAGAGAGCGAATGCCTGAAGCTTGAAATTAATGAATACCATACCGTATAACGGCGTCGTCTTCGAAGTAAAAAAATATAAGTATCTGTATATGTATACATTGAGAGAATAGAAGGTGAAAGACAAGACGAAGATCATGATGATGATGATGATGATGATGATGATGATGAAGGTTCAACTTTGTATATTTGTTGTTGTATAGGGCGCTTATAATGAAGGAATCGTGCAAAAGGGGTCGACAGGATCGTGCGCACGATTCTTTATAATAGGACACGACCCAGCTTCTTGCCCTCTTTTGAAATATTGTCTATAATTGCTTTACTATCTTATAAAAACATTGGAAACTTTTCGAATGTTGATTTTACATTTCGTTTTCTATGTAGTACTTATAAGTATAATAATCAAAGGAAAATTTTGAATTTTAATAATTTTCGTTTTCCTTGTTCTCTTTGTTTCAGGTGAGTGCTGAATTGGATTCTAAATTTTTCAAGCTTTTGTATCTCTTTAGAGTATTCAGTAAGTTTGTTCATTTCTTTTGATATTTTTTAAAGCCAAAACTATAATAGGGTAACTCATTTGTATAGTAGGTAGGTAATCCACGAAACTAGACATCTACACATCCAATCAGATTTTAATACTCTCGCTACTAATTAACATTGATTATAAGGTATGTGTATGTTTGTGTGTTATTTCCGAGACGATCTTGTTTTCTTGTATCTGTTCATCTAAAGTGTCAATGAAGTTAGATGGATGCGTCCTAGATAAAGACGTCCTCTTATTACCAATTTAATGAAACTCTCTCGTTTTGCACCCATAATCTCTGCGTCTTATCATTTCGGATATCCTTCAAAAGCTCACCAACATCAGCAAAGATAAAAAATTCTATTCTAACTACAATCTTGAAAATAATATTCAAAGATCAGAACTGATTATAAAAATTGGAAATTTCACGAATTGGCACATTTAAAAATACATAGTTAATATTTACATAGGTATAATACAAGTTTTCTTTATATAAAGTTAGCTTTAAAATTGAGAGAGCTTGTTATTGTTTTTCTATGTCGATGACAGACTTGATCTTTTTTGATCTTTATCGCAATTATACCAAAATACCATATTGTTATACATAAAGACGGGGCACAAAGGCAATAATACAACAACCCTACTATCAACTCTACTCATCCCTTTAATTCTAGATTGTAAAGAAGATATATTGATTTGGAAATTCTTTTGAACGCTTCATGGGAATTAAGTGGAGATTCCAAATTTCATGACATGAAGGAAATTGGATTTCTAGCTTTTTCTCTTCTACTATTGAATACGAAGAACGCGCCACGATATTGCGACATGCGAATACCCATGAGGCTTGTTAAGACTGATGGGGTGTGCTATTTCCAACTATACTATACTATATTTATATTTTTTCCTACTATTACTATCACTTTTTTCCGTATACATAAATATACATATACGAGTACACATATTCGGGATTGTTGTTGAATAAGTAATTGAAATGACACTTTACTAGAAAAATCATCTATTTTCGAACTCACCAAATTTTTTAATAATAAATACAATAATTCATCGCTTTGTATTGTTTATTGAACAAAGTTGTGATATATTTTGACAGTAAAGAAATTACACATTTGTCCAGATATAAAATGACATTGTATGTCTTACTTTTCACAGTCTATTCATTTCATCGTCAGACCTCGCTTGCCTTAACATTTGATTAAACCATTATCATTTATTTATAAAATATAATAAATATGTATAGGTGGGTAACTTTTTATCGCGCTATTAAATCAAATTTATTATTATTGCAAAAAGAAGAACGCGACTTGCTCCAAAATTACCTGAATCGTTCCATAAATAATACTGTCATCTGAAATCGTTCGACATCATTGAAAGAGGAATGCTTTGCTTTTTTTTAATTGGAGAATGTTTTTTTTTTCTTTAGGCAACCATACATATATTGTACACCCTATCGATACACCCTCACCTTCAATATAATTGAACTCAATTCCGTTTCCATTAAAAGTTCCCCTTCATTCTATCTCTATTTTGGTCTCGTTAGCTGTCTTTTCTTCATTTTTATTATTGTTTTTTTTTTTATAAATAGATACCGCGTGTCCTATAAAAAACACCCCATGCTATAACTCTGTTAATAATGATCCGATTTCAATGATTCAAAAATTCAATAAGATGGGTCGGTAGATACTACAATATGACTTTATTTTAGATTTTGCTCAATTTGACATTTTGGATAGACCATAGTCAACTTTATTTTTCAAATGGCAATGTATATTTTTCTTTATTCAACATGATGAAGATTCTTTTTCTGAATTCAGTGGTGTATTAAATCAGGATTTTGTAAAATATCTTCGAAAAATAATTTAACTTTTAGATTTCTCTCAAGTGTGCCATGAAACACATAACAATGGTGAAGTTTATTGTTAAATAAAATAGAGAGTAGTCATGGAAATAATGTCATTTGAGAATAAAATATCTACCTGTCACTTGGTATTCTAATTTTTTATTAATTTTGTTAATTGTTCCATGGCACACTTGAGAGAAATCTAAAAGTTGAATTATTTGTCAAAAATATTTTACAAAATCAAAATTAAATACGCTATTGAATTCAGAAAAAGAACCTTCATCAAGTTAGGTAAAAAAAAATATACATTGCTATTTGAATAAAAAAAGTTGACTAACGCCTATCCGAAATGGTAAATTGAAAAAGATCAAAAACTCCAGTCATATTGTAGTGTCTACCGACCCATCTTATTGAGTTTTTGAATCATTGAAATCGGATCATTATTAACAGAGTTATAGCTTGGGGCGTTTTTCATAGGACAACCGGTATATTGATTTCTTTTTCTATAGCAATTTACATTTTATTCTTGACTGAAATTTTGAAATACGGAAAATTACGCCACATTGTTATAACACGAACAAAGACAAACGAAGAATTAAAATTTCAGTTTATCTTTTATAATGTTCATAATTTTTTTATGGCCGCTTTTAGCATTTTAATAAAGAAATTTTAATAATACGACACAAGCGCGCGCCTTTATACTTCATCCTTTTTCTGACTTAACATCAAATTTTTGCCATAGAAATATCACAATTCTATATTACATAAATAACGATAATATTAAAACCTTCTACAATATAACTATAAAACGGTCTTGATTTCAATCAAATATTTGATTGAAATTGAAATTCTATCTGAAGAAATTCATTTTTTCCATGGAAAATTTAATAATCAATAATAATTTGAATTTCGAGAGAATTGACGGGGGAGGAAAAAATTACTGTGGTGTGTGTATGTTTGATGGTTCATTTTATGAATGAGTGATGAAAACTTAATTTGAACTCAACACACAAGTATCAATGTTATTTGGTTGTGTTGGGAAAAGATAGTACCTAATAGTAGCAGTGATGAAATTGTTGGGAAAGGAGGCATATGTCTCATACCTACCAATCTAAAACATAATCTCATTAAAGTAACTCTATTTAGAAATTTCGATTAATCCCTCTCAACCGATCAGTTTGAATTCTCCGACACGATAAAATAATGAACGACGTCCTCATTGCTAGTACCTACCTATTGATGCTACAATTAGGCGGTAATATCTCCAATTTTAAGATTTATAAAGTTGGAATTTTTAACATTATTTCAAACTAATAGGTAAGTACTACTAATTCATAAATGCATTAGGTAGGTATCTTCAATAAATTTATATCAAGAAATAATCGCATCACTACCACTAACAATGATTTTCTCAAGGATCAGCCAACTATAAAGTCTGGGATTTTAGAAGACTTGATCAAGTTATTTCATTATCGGTAAAGTTTCTTCTTGTTTAATATTCTACACCATTTCTATAACATCTATTCACTCAACTATTACTACTACTACTACTACTACTACTACTACTATTACCTAAAGTAAAAGATCTTTCAAAAGACGAGATGGAAATACTTTATACGTACGAGTAGATTGTAGTAGTGTGCAGTTAAATGCATCTTGATGCAGTTAGATAACACGTATAAGTGGCAGAATGCATTTGAAACTGATACAATAACGAAAAACTTGAAACTATCCCAACTTTAGTAAATTGCATTATCATCTACAATTTCAATTCTAATGATAAGTCTCAACTATAAGTAAGTATAACAAATGTAACAATGTAGAGACAATTTTCTCGATTAATTTATTCTCGGTTAATTAAGCATTGAAACACCTATTTAATACATATACATATGAATATAGTTATACATAATACTATATCTACTGTATTTGTTGTTACATGTTTTTATGTGATTTTGATTAACATGAAAAATAGACAGTAACAATTTGTTCGGATAAATCTTTTATTTTCTTTTTAGGTTTATCTTTACAGTAGATCATTTTTAATCTATTTCAATTATTGATTAAAATTGAACTTGAATATCAAGTAAATATTATGTTCCAGATGATTACATTTGAAATATTAATACAGTTGATAGTTTAGCTAATATTGAACAAAATATAAACATACTTGACTAAGTTGCTAATCTTATTACAAACTAATTACATCTTCACGTTGAGAAATTTCGAAACTGTCAAAGATTCTGTCTAGTTTGTCTTGTTTTCGATTTGATATACTAACATACATATGTATATGTAGGTATATTATCCAACAATGAATAAACTATATGTATATCGGTAAATATGTTCAATTTAATTTGATATAAATACATACATATGTAAGTACATACATGTATGTATGTATGTACAATTGAGAAATTGTAGAGAATATTATTTAATAATAATCATTTAAGGAATAATTTACATCTTGTAAATTATACACTCAATAAATAGGATTCCAGATTTGTCAGATAAACTTTTCAAAATTTGACATCAATAATTGATTAAAGTTACTTATAGTATTTGATTGAATAAAAATTTTTCTCTGATACCAACTTACCTATATTAAATATGTCAAAGTTTCTTATTTATATTAAATATAGTTCTATTTCAAGCTTTATTTTAATGGAAAAAATGTAGTTAACAAGCCGGCAGTCTCAATATATTTCTTTATATTCGTACATAAATATGTATACTTATTTACAACGTAAAGTTTTCAACTTTTCTAACTTTGGAAGCGTACAGTAAATAAAAGGTTAATTTTTACACTTTGAAACATTCAACAAATATTTAAATATGAAGAATTCAACAAATTCTAAACAGACTTTCTCAATTACTGAATATTTCTTAAATGTATGTAGGTATACAACATTATACAACACATTTTAGTTGCCACTCCAAAACTTGAGTCATCACTATATCTACTCCGAAACATCTGCCAAAATCTAAATCTTTTAACTTTTATTTTGGAATTATATATATGTATAATTTTACAAAGGCTTTTTATGTAGGTTGGCAATTCTATTAGCATAGGTCGTGTACGTTGCGATGCAAGCAAAAGATAAATATTGACATAGCTGCATTGACTGGTTTTTTACAAATTTTTCCTTTCTCTATTTTTGTCCATATTATATGTTTACATTCAGATTTATAATAGTAGAAAAAGTGATAGACTCAATTCAATCCTTCTTGAAAAGGAAGTACGAAATAAGACTTGTTTCTTAAATATGTACTATTTAGATGTATCATAAATACACTTTCTAACATATTCAACTTTTTTTTTTTTTTTTTTTAACTCAATTATTTTTATGGCTTACTAATAATAAATACTATTAAAACGACAAACTTGACTTTACCAATTTAATATGACAGAAATAAATAATATATGTATGTATGGTATGTATTAGAAAGGTTCTCTATAATTGTATAATCTTGATATAGTGAATCAAAAGTGACTTGACCTGCCAAATTATCCAAAAAATGGATAAATTTAATTTGAATATCGTTAAAAATACATTCATACATATAATTTCAATCAATCACTTGGTGTGAAATTAGTGCACAATTAGTGACGTGTAACACTATCATTTATTTTTTGTCGTTGAAGCAAAATTGTGATTGTATGTTTTTCTATAAATTTCTGTTCGTTGTTGGATATAAATATGTATAATTAATTAGATTAGAAATTCTTATGGTTATAAAATGCGGAAAATGCATTGAAATAATCAATTATACGCCTAATAGCGTTCTGCATTAATTAACAATGTACTATCAAGAAAAATGCTTCCTGTTTTGAAAATTTATCGTATCTTTATAGGAAAAGTCAAAATTAAAAAATAAAAACAACGATAATTATTACGATTAATAATTATTGTTTGGCCACTTGCATGGAAAATGTCAATTAAATTCTTTTTCCCACATTTAGGTAAATATTTTTGTTATATTATAAAATATAGATAATCAATTTTTAATTGATGTGTTACCATTCTATAAAACTTTATAATTATTGAACATTTCCCTTTGATAAATGAAAATTTTATACAATTCAACTAAAATAATAACAAGTACATACCTTTCTTAATTAATTTAATAATTTATTATTATACAATAGTAATGACATGAGGAGCACAGATATTTGGAAATTATTCAAAAATTTAGATGTGGGATTGTTTTTTCTAGATAAAAAGAGACCCCTACGGAAAGTATACCTATTATTCTAATTTTAATTGTAATTTTCGAAATATTCATAATAATAACGTTGATTTATAGAAAAGTATAAGCCATAACTAATTTATGCACGCTATTACTATACTGTTTTTTAAAAAACAAAAAAAAATTGTGTCAAATGATATAAAATTGTTGGTATGTGTTATTTTGATTTAAATTTCAAATTTGTATCGTAAAATCTATTATTATTATTATTATTACTATTATTATTAAATTTTACGCTCCAAACTCTCAGTTCATTTCAAAAAAAATTATAATTATTGCTTAATAAATAATTCATATTAATGCTAATAAAGTGATGACGTGGCTTTTCCTCTTAGCCAATAATGATGCAGAATGCCGAATTTTATACTATAGTATAAAGTTCAAAAAAAAAAAAATAACAGTTTTTATCGCACCAAGTTCTATTTTAGTGGAAAACAGATTGAGAATTTCACATCATAACTCATACTTTAGAATGGGACACAATGGCATGACATTAATTTTGTTTATCATCATAGTCAACCTTGATTCATATTTTACTTAATCCCACTTTATTCCCATGGATACGGTATATATTCATTCAATACAAGTGACATACTCTATTAATAATTGTTTGCAATTGGAAGATTTTTTTTTCGATACAGTTATTATTATCTCAATTTATAGTTCTGTAATTTTTGTCTGTTAAATTATTTGGCCAATCTCATTTTGTTGTTGGTTTTTTATCGAATTAATATTATAGATGTTTCTTGTCTGTGTTTGCTGGCTATAGGGTGTCCATTGTAGAGGAAGAAATGTTTTTCTAAAATTCGAATCATCATATGAAGTACTGAATAATAAATGAGGTGAGCAAACTAATAATAAATCATAAGATTATTGACGGTTTAAGTTTTTACGAACATCCGGTAGATGTCAGTTCATTCCACAACAAATTTCAACGTGTAGTGTTTACATTTTACATGCAACAAATTTTTTAGATTTGAGTTTAGTGAATGTATATTTAGATTTAAATTCAATATGATGTTTACTTTCAACATTTTGTTGTTAGTAAATAAAAATTAAAAATATCTTTGTTGAAAAATACATGCGTCGTATGATTACTTTTATTATTATTATTTTAATATCTCACGCTAGTTTTCTACCTGTTGTCGTCGATTTTGTATGAAACCTTTGCGTGTTATTCTCAAATATAGAGGATCTCATAATAATAACAACCATAGTTATTTGTTATTGTTATTTCAAATTATTTAAATTTCTATCTGTTGAGTTTTTGTTTTTTTTTTTTTTGTTAAAAAAAAGAAAAGTTGAGAAAGAAAACAACATAAACACACCCATTTCTACCCACATGTGTGTAATATCAGTAGTCCATGTTCACAGTATAGTATACAATCATTGCCCTGATTAATGCCAACAAGGTTACCACAACATTAATGG
Organism: Stenodera caucasica; assembly: GCA_037414795.1. NCBI lineage: Eukaryota > Metazoa > Arthropoda > Insecta > Coleoptera > Meloidae > Stenodera > Stenodera caucasica. The sequence continues at coordinate 64,461 of JAZBGZ010000064.1, forward strand.
GATTTAAAATATTCAAATTAATTCCACACAAACAGTAATTACATTTGCAAGTGAACTCGCCTGCATGAAATTTGTTCTCTCTATGAGTATCAAAAGTAAAATACATACATATAAATATTGTTGTTGGAGAATAAATAAATAACAACAAATAACAATTTATATCTCTACCTATTGTACTATGTATAAATCATAATAATATCAACATTTGAATTAATAGTAGGTACCTATAAATAAATGAAAATTATCTGAATATAATTCAATTGTAACTTAATTATAAATTTAAATTGGATTCATTTTGTTTTGGATGAATTTCTGTACATAATAAATATGTATAATCAAATATGTAATAGATAATCTATCTCAAACTTGACTGCTTCCATAATTCCAAACCTCCATCATTACTAAAAATTTATGCGAAATATTTCAATTTTATAAATTTGTAGCCAGAACAATTTCCATTACTTGACTGCATCCTGTAATTCGACAATCAATATGTCGGTATTCATCTATGAAAGGTTGAGTGTTTCACATCGTGGATTAATTGTTTCAGTACGACTATCTCTTTTCTACCAAAACCACCACCACCACCACCACCACCATCAACAACAACAACCCTTGAATCTTATCATTAGGTATACCAGAATTGCAAAACAGAACCAGTCAAGTGTCCAACGAATTTAAATAATGAGCAATTCGTATATAATTCTATTTGAATTCGAATGAATAATAATGAAATGAACAAAATTTTGAGGCTAATCAAATATTCAAACCAATTTCGAGGAAATTACAATTATCAACTATCTTTTTATTCAAATTAACTTAAGTTAAGTCAAATCTATTTCTCTATTTTCGATATTTGTTTGTGCAAAATCTTGATAATTGTCGCCAACTAAAAAATATACAGAGTGTCTTATATGTACATACAAAAAGAACAACTTGACTTATTAGAATTAAAAAGACTTATCAAAATTATTATTTTCTAGTAGCTAAATTATGCAAAATTTAAAAATTCCTCATTCTCTTATTAAAATTTAATAATCAAATAGTAATTAATTAGAATTAGAGATTCAGCTGGTCTAAAAATAGATTTTCTTCTTGTTTTTGTATTCGATAAATATTTCAAATACTTATACAAGTCTAGACAGTTCCGTTATCTGTCTATTTAGCAATTTTATAGCCCTTTTTTCTAAATATTGAATGAAAGGTAAATTAACCTTCTTTTTATATATGTATATTGGAACTCATCTAAATGATTTCCAGTCAGTTTTTCCTTTCCCATTTTGTTGTATTTATATACAATATATATTTTTAGCCAGTTTACCTATGTTATTTCTGTTGTGTTATTTTTTTATTTCATTTTTCTATCTCTCCAAAACAACATTCTCCATTTCAAAGGTAAATATTATTCTACAATGTTTTTTTATTCTCACCTATATTGTTTTTTTTTTCAATGACAAGATAAACATAATTTAGAATTGATTTAGAAGACGGGTGACAGTTGACGATAATGATGATGATTGAAACTAGAGAGAAACAATATTTGTTTTAGTTTCCCCAAAAAAAAAAAAAAAATGAATATCTTTGAATCAATTTCTATTGTTTTCCTTTCCCTCTTCGAATATAAAACGTTATTAATAACAGGACATTTTTCAAAATTTCGTTTCTTTTATTTTTGTTTTTGACAATTGTCAAGTCTAACAATGACAGAATTAATTCGATTCTTTTTCATTGTTTTTTTGCCGTTGCCAAATTGTCTATTCGTTGATAAATGATGATTGATGATATGTATAAAAAACAAAATTCGATCATCTTCTGTTTCATATAAGGAAAATGTTTTATTTAACTTGACCAAGCTAACAAAATAACATACATATCTTTTGCATTGCTATTAAAGAGAGAATATGTAAGTAGTGTTCTAAGAAGAGATGACATTTTGCCATGCGGAAATATACCACCACTTCCTTTGAAATAATTAAGTTACAGTATTATAACGACTGTCGTCATATAACTACCACCAACTGTTTGTCTCTCCCATTACAGAACTTATTTGGCGAGAATAATTTGTTTTATAAGTTTCATACTTCTGACATTAATTATAATAAAAGAAAAACTTTAATTAAAAACAAAAACAAACAATCAGAACATATTAAAATAAAATTGCAAACTATCTCAATGATGTAAATTACTTGTTTACCACCTAGTGGTCTTTTTTTAAAACAAAATTGCAGCCAACAATTGGATTGTATTTAAATTAGTTCCATAAAAAACTCTATATGGAGCGATAATCTCTAACACAAATTGATTTTGGGACAAGGAGGGCATAACAGCGTGAGTGTTGGTCCTGTGTATGATACTTTCTTTTTTTTTGAAGTTATTTTTTTTCTTTTGGCGCGTTGATAATGAAATATTAGCTTTTAGTCTATGCAAAGTCAATTCTGTTTATGATGGCGCGCGCATCAGGTGATGAAATTGTCATCTGGTGGTATCACCATGAAAATAGCCGTCAAAGAGAATTTGTATTGTAAATTTCATATATCGGCTAAGTTCACGATAATAGATCATGTCTTCAACAAATTAAAAATATGTATGTACACGTTTATATGTATTATGGAATTTAGAAGTAAGGAGGACAACTTCTTGTAGGACTTTTATTGAAAAATGTCCGAAAAAAGTGAACAATAGCAGTGGCGCTAATAGGCCTGGATCTGAACGTTGGCGTTTAATTCTACTTCAATTATTAGCGCTTTTTCTTTATAGTTTGGAACTTTTGATACAGATGTCAAAGAAGTACCTACCTATAACTTCTAATGCGCGTTTGTACAAAATTAATTGGTATTAATTACACAAACTCTTTTTTTTTCAATTACTTTTTATTACTATCAAATTTATTAGAGTGAAATTTTTCTAAAATCAATAGAAATTTTTTTCTCATTCTACTGTTTGAAGTCGAATTCAGGAGATTGATCTTTATAGAGTTTCCTGCTTTTATCTTTTTGTCCGTCTCTTTTTGCGTCTCAATTTTCAATAAAAATCCATAATATCTGAGCGAAAACGTATACCTGTTTTTGTTCTAGTAAGGAGTCATTGTTAAACTTGATAAACAATGCACGATTATTTGAAATGTCTAATACAGTGCACCTGCACTAAACATACATGAATTCATGTTGTACATATGTATATCTATGGAATAGAGAAAGAAAGAGCGAGAGAGTGAGAGAAAGAGAGAGAGAGAGAAAGAGAGAATGATGTTAATAGGAAGATGATGCTTTCGGTCTATTAGGGAGATTGTATAGACTTGAACAGCATCTCACCAATTGTATGTCAACTTGAATAATTAATTAGTCTACATTGAAGACAACATACAAGCATGTCATCTTTTCCATAACATTATCTCTACAGTACGAATATTGTAAATTGTTTCAATAAACTCCACTTATATTTTATTGATACCAGCAATAGCTTTAGATAAAAATTACACCAACATTCTTTTTATTTTCGGGAATGATATTTTAAGTGGAACAAACAAAAAGGAGTGGATTATATGTACAATAAATACCTAGGTATGTATGTACAACATCGTATTATACGCAAAAAGTAGGGAATGTTGGAATTTTCAGTTCAATAAGAACAAAACAATGCGAACAAAACTTCTCTAATTACAAAATTCTCTCAAGTCTCTTTCTGTTTCCTTCACTTCTCTACTGTTGTGTTGTTCCCTCTTTTAAAATAGCTTTTGTTGTTAAAATATATCATCTTTAAATGTCTTAAGAAGTGGCTGACAATTTTCGAGCTTTCAACTGAAAATAATATGAAATTTTCATTTGTAGGTATTTATGTATAGAGAAATTTTCATTTTTTTCCCCAAAGTTTAATGTTTTTGGTTAACAATACCCTAACAAGATACAGAATTTCTTATTTTAGCTTCTATCCAACATGTCTATCAATACAAATATTGTTTTGTACCTCATTTTGATGAGGTACAAACAATTGATTTGTCTTTTTCAAGAGAGTATATCAAAAATTCCATCCAGATTCTCTCAAGTTAGTTGTTGTTGTTGTTGCTGTTTTGGATGGATAGTTTTATTAGAAAATAGTCGTTGTTGTCCATTCTATACAAGATCCAATCACAAGTTTCAATAAGGAATGTCCAGATTCCGAACATGGTTTTGAAATTGTTTGTCGTCGTCGTTGTCTTGTGTCTCAATTCTTGTTGCAAACAGAATCATATCGAGTGGAATAAATACATAAAAGAAGGACATGCAACAATGGAAAAAATTGAAACCTATTCTCTTTTCACATCTTCTTTCCATCACCATTTTCTATTATTACTTATTGCCTCACCTTCTATATAAATAATAGACATGTTATGAACAGGAAGCTTCGCAATATCTAAAGAAAAAAATAAGGCACATATGATATTTTCTATGATATCATTCGGAAGTACTTATTTTTTGTCAAGATATAATACTTGTATAGAATTTTTGTTGACATCTATCTACACAATATTAATGGGATCTTTTATAATTAACAATACCCATCTTGTTGTATACATAATTTGAGGCTTTTGATCATTTCTTCTAACAAATACTTGGTAATTAATTTCATTTCTGATATAGATACTCGTACTTATGCGTGTAAAATAAAATAACAATAGTGCATCAAGATTTTAATCAAAAACTTTTGAGCAATCAATATGTTATTTAATTTTATTTGCAGCCAAATTTTCACGTACTTACCACAATTGTATTTTATTTTTTATTGTTTTTTGAAAATTATTCATTTTTATACAATTTTCAACCTTCTTTTCAGGGACATTTCACAGTTTTTATGTCGAATTTTTTGGCAGAAATTTGAAATTTTCATCAATTCATCAATTTTAATGAAACAAATTTCAAGGGTTTTTCTTTAAGTAAAGTTAACCTCTTCCCATCAATACTTGAACGATTTTATTCAAAATTTGTTACGATGGTATTTTAGTGCCGTTATTAATTAATTATTTCCTAATAATTTCAATTTCCTCTTAACGGTATCTAACAATACAAAAAGAAAACAATTAATTCTCTTAATTTATTTAAGCATAAATATTTCTAAAAAATCATCTAGACTTTCTTCTTATTCATATATTTGAAAATTTTATTAGTGGCTACAATTTCCCGTCAAAATAAATTATAATAAGTACCTACCTATAGACAACAATGATATTTGTGATGTTTTTCGAAACTTGTCAAATTAAATATATCTACATAAATTTCATAAAACTTTTCTTCAACAATAAATCATGGGGTAATTGAAAAAAAGAAACAAAACTAATAATTAATAATAAATCAATTGACCCCAAAAAACAAGCAATTTCAATTCAAATTATGAATCTTTAACTAAGAGAATGAACAAACATTTATTTATGATTAGGTATATTTACCATCTGATTTAGGTTTGTTATTTCCGGAAAAACGATTTTATGAAATCAAATTCACATGAAACTAAATAATGTTGTACCTAGAGTAGAAGCCCACCTAAATGGGTATGGCTAGAGATTTTTTATAAGTTCTATTGTAATAGATGAGTAAAGAAAAACTATTACTTATTGAAATTTAATAAGTACTGATAAGTATTAATTTTTATTTTGTCGTTTTTTTGTAATGTTGAAAGTTTATACCTAGTGTAATGTAATGGTAATAAGCGCTATATGGAATATTTTATGATCCATTTATGTTTGGACGCAAATGTAAACTGTGGCTAATATTCCAAACACATAAAAACTATAATTTAAAATAGATGTGGATGATATACCATTAAACGGGAAAATGATGCATCACATTTTCAATCAATAAAATCAAAATTACTTTACCTAAATTATAGTATAATCTGTAATTTCTACTGTTGTTGCCTGATATAAAATTGGATAATTTATTGTTGATTTTCTTTTAGCTTTTAAATCACAATTTGGTCAAACTGGGAAACGACATGTCTACAACGGCTTATTGTTAATAGTAAAGCGCCATTCATCTTAGTGAATTTCAGTGGCATTTTCAGGAAACTTGTCATTTATATTCCTTGTCTTTTTTTTACCGTTTCAATTCTCCTCAATCTTATAAAAACAAAATACTACTCCCCATTCTATACCTAATATTTCGAAATGTCAGAATTAACGATTAGCAACAATAATAATAAATTCCAATAATAATAATAATAATAATGTTACTAATAAAGTTGCAATTTCTAATATTAAAAGTTAAATAGAGATAGAATAAGGGAACTTAGTTGCGGTTAACCCGTCTGTTAAATGGTCCTTTCTATACATATTATTCCTAGTTTTGTTAACAAATTTCTCTAGTAAATTTCCAAGTGAAATGGCATGAATCGAATTCTATTCCCATTTCATTTAATATTTAATCAAAATTGCCCAAATTTCAAGACAATTTATTTTATTTGGATCATTGTCTCTATCTTGAAAGTTTTGAATTCTTCATATCACATATGTATACCTATGTACATATGTATCTAGGTATGTATAAACTACATATTAAGGGGTATGTATGTATGTATGTATGTATGTATGTATGTATGTATCTATAGTATTGTATAATGACTTCACCTATAGCCAAAGCTCAACTAGCTTTATAATTCTCTTATTATGGTTTCATTGTGAAACTTGCTACTTGGTAGTACTGTTCTAAAGCTGTCAAGTTAATCTTAATAGTGTTAGACCTTTTTTGGTAACTTGCATGTAATAGTTGTTAAGCTTAAACAACATTAACCTCATACATAAATATAAAAATGAAAAATAAACGGTGAAATTCTTTATTTCAGTTTGTTTTTTCTGTTGAAATGACTTTAATTGAAATAAGTAGGAAATATTTTCAACTTCCTTAAAACTAAAACACGAATCTCCAAAAAGAGAAAATGGTATAGTTATTTAATAAATAATAAGAAAGATGAACGGGAAAAATTCTCTCATAATTGTTGAATTACAACATGCGATTTATATTGGTGCTTTCTAAACAGTTATTGTAAAAAATAAAAGTTAACATGCATTGATCACATCTATAATTATTGCTTAGTAGGTAGGTATATTCTTTTTTTACATTGTTGCATAAACAATTGTTCAGGATAAAATTTCAAATTAATTTTACCTAGTCACGTTATAAATATAGACTTTCTTATAGCTTTTCGCTAACAATAAGATTAGAAATAATCGATTGATGTACCCAAATTCCAAAGACACTTCAACAATCTACTGATAGTGAATTCAATCTAATAGCCTATCATTGTATTCAGATCAAATTCATATCCCTTGTTAAGTTTCTATCATCACCATGAACGAAAATTTTCAAAGTGCTTTATGTCCATCATTCTCTTATTCGCTGGTGAAAATAAGAACTTTTGTAAATCGTAAACTTTTTAAAATACTGACGAATTCCTGTTATCATCATGATTTTATATTGTATTGATGAATTGTTATTGTGAATCAACAAGGATAAATTATAATTAACAAACATGTATTATAGGTACCTATTCTGACTCGGTTTGGTTGATATTGTGTTTTGGTGTACCTATTCCGTTTTGATAACAACAATAACAATAACAACAACAACAACAACAACAACACCATATATATAATGAACAATAATGCCGCAATGGCGCGGGGGTGTGGTCTGCCGCCGATATTCTGCGCCGGATGTCAATCTAATAAATGTCACCGTCCTGGCTTGCGTGCGTTATTAACTGCTAAATTAATTGCATTTTCTTTGACATTTCGATTTTAAATCACGCACCGCAATTTCTGACTAGGTATGTTATTAGGGTGTCGAATTTAGACTTCTGTCCACAGAATAGAAATTTTATTAGAATCATAGGTACACATACCAAGATCCAAGAAAAATCCAATTGATCGATCAAATTCAAGTTGTAAATTTGAAATTTGTTGAATTTTAATCAAACCATTAAATTGGACAATCGATTGAATTTAATTGTTGTTGTGAATCTGGAGATAGAAAATTGAAGTAATAACAACAAAAAAATATGTCAGACAACATTTCGAAATTTATCAAACTGAACGTTGTTGATATTTGTGTTTGTGTATTGGTCTCGAACTTATATTTCTAACATCATAAAGTTTCATATTTGCAATAATATGAAGCGACAGACAATCCCCTGATTTCAACACGACAATACCTCATTCTTCTTGTCCTTTCATATATTTTTCCTTCTATCTTTTTCTTTTTCCCTATTAATGTATTTTTCTCTTTAACACAAAAGTAATACCTACCTATAATATAAAAATTTTTTTTTTCTCCAATATTTCATGTGTTTTTTTTTGTTTGTTTTCACATAAATAAAGTTGTAGATTGAATAGTTAAGTTTTCTTTTTTTATTATTTTGGTTATTGTCTTTTCAAATCGTTTCGTTCCTGGTAAAGAATTTTCTTTGAAATGTTTTGCAATGTTGGTGAAGTTTCAATTTAATCTCGAATACTGTCACAAAGTTTCTCACAAAAGTAGAAGATCATTGACAAGTGGCAAGCAAACTTACGTTCAATAAGACATAAATAAGAACAATGCGAATGTTGGAAAACCGGCACAATTTATTTGATTTTCTCTAATAAAAACTTGACGTTTTCTCTTTCTTTACAAATTTCTCGATTAACTCGAAACAATAAACTAGTATATTTTGTTTTCTTTAAGAATTTCCCTCAATACAAAAGCTACTTTAAATGTTTTCAATTGCATTTGTTATAGTATAAATGCAAAATAAAGAGTTTGTTTGTTTTTTTTTGAAAAATTGCTTAAATAACGATGTCGTTTGTTTACAGACGTGCACATCTGCGAAACTGCTTAGAAATACTTAAGGAAATAGTACCGTTGGGTCCTGAAGCATCTAGACACACAACATTAGGACTTTTAACGAAAGCAAAAAGGTTTATAAAGGTGAGTTGTTATATAACTTTTTCTCATATACATATAAAATTGTTGTGTATGCATATATAACGACTTTTGAGAATTATAAACATTACAATACGTATAGAAATATGAAGGTATATCTTGAATGCGGAATTCATAAAATATATAACAAATATCTGTAAATGTCGGAATATTCTAATTTTAGTTATCGTGATTTATTGAAGGAAAATAATTCTCTTAGAATACGTTTGGAAGTTTCTCTTCAATCGTAAAATTCAATGTTTAGATTTTCGACCAAGTTTGTCTATATGTGGGTTTATAGAGAATTAGATTGTGGTGATGAGTACTGTGTAATTTTCTATTGAATTAAATTGTAAGATAAATAATCATAAAAAATATTTTATGATTGGTTTCTATGATGGTTTTTTCAATTTTAGAAATTGAGATCTCAATATAATAATAATAAATTTTTTTGTTTTCCAAATATCAAACTATGCGACCTATTTTAATCGTATTTTTTTTTTTCAATTAATCTACAATAAATAAAGAACAAAAACAAACCTCAAATCAATAGCTATATACCAGAGACATTTCTGTTCAGTATTTGCATGTATTTGTTTCAGACTCGTCAAACAAAGTCTTGCCTGTCAATATTATATTTGACATTTAAATGCTGTCGTACACCGAAAAACCTAAATTCGCATATAAGCCGAACGGGCACTATACACACTTGGAATGTCATTGAATAGAAACTTTAATCTTTTCTCATTTTTTACATTAATATTTTCACATGTTATTCCAAATTCTCCATCTAACTCATTTATATTTTATAATCAAAGACTATAAATTATAAATATCAAAAGACACATTTAAGAAATTAAACAAATGAATGAAAAACACTTGAATGATTGTTTGAAATTACGGTTTTCGTAAACATAAAATAGAAAATTTAAAATTTATTGTATTGGTATTGTTTAATTTGGAATGAAGTTATGTGTATAATTATGGCGGATGCGCCGGGATAGTAGCGTATGATTAACATTCTCTAAATTCTATAGGATTTTCATAGATTTAACATAACTTGTACACAATATAATCAAAATCAACACTTATTAATTTATAACCGAACATGAATAATAATTGAATTGAATTTTCTAAAACACTGAATAATGGTTGAAAATTATTTGTTGTTGTTATCAAATAGAAAGAGAAAGAGAAAGATAGTGATGTATGTATATTACATACATACATACATGAAACTAATTCAAATACTCGTTTACTTTTATTTTATAAAAGAGGATTGGAAATAACGATGACGACAACGACAACATTTCAAACTAACGAACTTCTTTCTATCTCTCTTTCTCTTCCTCTATTCACTGATATATTCGACAAACAAACAATAAATATTAATGCAAACATTACCGAATACCGAAAGATCGTTTGTTATCTTTAAATTTCTATTTCAAATAAATATGACGTATTCACTTGCCACTAAACAAATAGAAACAATAATAATGAATGTAATAATAGGTACTTATATTCTATGTATCTGGTGTTCGAAACAGTGGCTCTCAATAATTAACTAATCAATAAATAGATCAATTTTGAAAATAAAATTATCAGATTTTGCTAGAAATATTAATGAGCATATAGATAATTAAAAAAGAATATGTATATGTATATTGTCATCGTTTTCTTTGTATTCGGAAAATAACATTGCGCTGTCAAAAATGCCTGAGAGTCCTGGTTGTCATCTATGAAAGATGATTAGACAGAATGATTTCGTTTAAATGAAAATCACTTCGATATATGTATAAGAAATTATGAAATCCCTGTATAATGTTGACTAAACAAATTTCTCCTCTGCTTGACATTATCCTGTTCTGACAGGTCATTTTTCCTAACTTATTTTCTCTGAATGAATTATCAAGTTTTTAGTTTAAAATTAAACAAAAAAATATATTTGATTTATTTATATTTTTATTTATATTTATTTATATGTATAATTTCAATAATTTGCTCTAATCGCTTAGAGTACAAGTATGTGTGTGTGTGTTCGTGTGTGTGAAAAATGCTGCATTGAATTTTTGACAATTTTTTATTGTTGTCCTTTTACAGTAGAATATATAAAAAAACAAATGCCTTTGTTAGTCTTCTGAGGATAAGAACAAATCGACATTTTCTAGATCTAAAATACTTCCTTAACCATTATTAGTTTCAAAAACCACAATTATCTTGAAAGATTGAAAGTTTTACTGGCTTATTATACATATATATTTCAATTGAGACGAGTCTCAAAATGATACGAGATCATTTTAATCGAATAAAATTTTGGATTGTTTATTCTCATTTTGTTGTTGTTGTTGTTGTTTTTTTTCTTTTTGATAGATTTATAAATTTGAGATAATAGTGGATTGTAATGTTTGAAAGACGGAAGTGTTTCAAGCCCATCTTGAACAACACAGTTATAGTACAACAATAATATATCACCCCATAATTATGAATAATGACTAGAGCGACCGTTTCTCTTTGTCCGTTTCTAGTTAATGAATACTTGTTTTGTATTTCATTTTAGGAAGCGTTGGAATCTTTGAATAATTGCTTGGCCTGTGTAGAAAGCAGAACCTTTTATTACTTTGAGATTAATTGTTAAATAACCTAAATATCCATCAAAGAAACTCTCTTTTGCGTTCTTTTATTCTCTTTTCGTATTGTAAATACAGAAATGTTGTTATTGATTTACAATATACCTAATATAATTTACAACCTTTTACATTCTAATTTCTTCTCATTTATGTAAATATGTAATATTTGAATTTCAACATTGTGTGTGCATGTGTATATGGTTTTAAAGAATTCATTAAAGGATTCGCTTTTGATGTGTATGTATAGGTATAGTCATTGTCGTCTCGTTCACTCTATGTGGGTGTACTAAACAATTTAATTATTAACGCGAAACCAGCTCCCATCTTTGTTAACTGAGTTACTCGCTGCCAATGAATAATGGTGCTTCTAACAACCATGTAATCATTTATTAACATTTCCTCTTTATACGCATATACGATCCATTCACTTCACCTTTACCATTCAACCCTTCCACTTCCAGCCTAATATAGGTATGTACATATGTATGTATGAACCTTTCATATAATAATTCATCCTACTTATTTACCTTTGAAAAAAACCAATAAAAGAATTATCAACAATCAACAAATTTATCCTTTATATCGAAATAAATTGAATGCTCAGAATTGTAAATAAAGGATCTCTACGATGAGTACATTTTCTTCTTTCAAAAGAAACTGGTCATCTTTTACAGGCCCTCTTCCAATTTCCTGTAAATCTCAAAATACTATTTTCTATCAACCAAACAACAATAGTTGAATAGAGCAAAATAATAAAAGGGGAAAAATAAAAACGATGAACTCTTAGTAATAATATTAGGATTAGTTACATTTCATAGTACATAGTACATAGAGAAATGGCGATAGATCTGGGAGTGTAATGTTGAAAAAAGTTTTTAGTTTGAATAATCAACTTTTCTTTTTTTTTATTTCTCAACTACTACTATTGCTCGTCTTTTCAAAGCTTCTTAACGAAAAATCTCTTAGTCCATCCATGCTGACTAAGCTTCCTTACAAAACATCCAAGACGAATCTAACACTAAACTCTCTCTTCTTAGTCGATATCTTGAAACTCTCATGCTACTGCTATCTTTAACACTTGGCGTGGTGGTTTGCTACTTGTATGTGTAGTAATATCTTTCTGTATAGTTGCTGTCGATAAACTGAATCAGCGAAAACTTAACTATATTCTCTCTCTCTCTCTCTCTCTCTCTCTCTCTCTCTCTTTCTCAATTGCTTCCATATAAATCTGTTTATAAAGTTAGAGTGAAATAGAATCAACTGGTAAAACTTTGATAGAGATTGTATAATGTGTATAATTGTAATTTGCAATGCTTTGAACTTAGTAAAATTCAAACCTCAATGATTGAGTTTTAGTATTCAACTAAACTGAAACTCAATATTCCACTAAATTGCTAAATCGACTATCAACTGGAATAAATTACCCATAGCCATTTAATACAGTTGTGTAATAAAAATTGATAGGATTTATATAGACAATTCCCAAATAAATAAATGACAATGACAGATAAGACAAGAGAAGGGCAAACCACAACAATTTAAATGAGAATTCGCTTATCTGAACTAGATAGAAGAAACCTTTTGTTTATTTGTCGTTGAATAATTATTGACAATAACTAAAACTTAGACATATAAGATTCGAGATGTTGATAGTTTTGAATAGTTTTTGTATACAATATATGAAAGAATTTTTGGTAAGACAAAGAAAACTTCTCTTTATTAGTCAAATAAAGTAGGCTATTATTGCCACGTTGGCACATTGGTGTGTACCTATAGATATGAATGCGTGACTGCCTTTGTTACAATACTAACATTTTAAATGAACTACAACCACCATTATTCCATCTTTCTCCCTTTCATTATAGTTGTGTTTAGGTAGAAAGTAGATCAATATGCCCCAAGAGCGGACTTCCGTTGTTCCCCTATTCACCGGAAATTTAACTTTCAGCAACCGTAGGCAAATCATTGATATTTATTGACATAATCGAGGAATTGGTTTTGAATTAATGACTTCTCTCTGTATTCTCTAACTAATACCTGTAGTATACATCCACTATTAAATTTCACTATTTCTGTCAAAAAAAAAAAAAAAAAATTGTTATTAATAGAGCTTTATAAAAAAATCTATATTTATCTAAATAGATTATCTACTGACGCTTTAGTATTTTTTATTATTATTATTATTCCCATTATTTTTCTGTACATATCTCTTATTATTGATGTGCATTTATATTGTGATGCATTATTTACAAATTTACATAGAATTCCATGTTAATATGCAAACAAAAGCTCTTTGTTCCGGAAATGGTTTTCTCTATAAACGATAGATAAAACACAATGTACTGAAATTGCTTTTTCAAACCGATTGTATTGGATAAACTCTTTTGATATTTTCTAAACCATTTCCATTTATATACTTGGTTTTGTTCTACTTAGAAAATCTTACCAATATTATTTGCAGTCGTACTTTTCTAATTTTCTCCTCTCATCAAAAATTCTCTCTCTCTCACTCTTATACCTTTAGTATGTTGTATACATATGTGTAGTATATATTTATAATGTATGTATTTATAAAAGAAAAATTTTTATATCAAGAATGTGAAAAATATAATTAGCGGTTTATCAAGAAACAAGATCAGTTCAAAAAGAGTTACCAGATAAAGAGATTTTACTTATAGCTGAGTGATTAAAACCGAGAAAAATATGCTGATAAAAGAACCTGTCATCTTCTTTCTATATGATAAAGGAAATCTGCCTTTGAACTCTGTTTTTTCTTTGTCTTTTAAAATAGTTTATAATGAACATTCATTTTTAAAATTATTTCCACAAATTAAACTACAAGGTAGAATACATTAACTCTATTCCTAGCTTATCTATGTTCGCCATCTAGTAGTTTTTTTATTAAACAATTTTAAATATTGTAAGTATAATCAATCTTTCACGTGTTCTCATCTTAGCTAATTGGGTAAATCTAGATGACATACTTTTGTTTAATTTATTGTCGTTTGTATGTAGTTTTATTTGATTTAATTTTTTTTTCATGGAAATTCAATAATGAATTTCAATTTGCAGAATCTTGAAGATAAGGAACGCAAACACACAACGCACAAAGAACATTTAAATCGTGAACAAAGATTCCTTAGACGGCGACTAGAACAACTTTCCCATAGTTATGCAATGTCAAAACGACGCTCCGTATCGGAGTGTTCATCATCAACAATATCAAGTAATCATTCAACGGCGTCACTTTCGTCGGCACCATCACCTATTTCCGAATCGGGTAAGTTAATTTTATTATTTATTTATTTATTTAAGTATAGGTGTATATATATTTTTTGGTATATATTTTTCTAATTTTGTCATCCAAAAACTATTAACAAATTGATGATGATAAGCTAGAGAACAGCGACTTTATTAAAGTTTAATAAAAGACTCTGTGGATCTGAATTGAAAAATTGACGAGATCATTTCAAAATTGATTAAAGATTGAGAATTGAATTGTTTTTGCCATTATTGAATGATTTTAGATGATAGAGGAGGGAATTGCGTGAAACGGTTAAAATATATCTAATAATCATCTCTTATTTCTACATTTTGCATATTTCATAATAGTATTGTAGTTTTTATTTTGATTAGCTGGAAAAAATGCAAGATAACGTGAAAAGTAGTATCGACGATTGACTGTTGATGTACGATAATTAATTAATAATATGATATGTTATATCAGTAAAGAGGGACGTCACGAAACCGTAAAATGAACGGAAGCTTATATCCAAACCGATTCATATTACATAAATCACTGATCAATCAAATAGGTGAGAAAAAAATTAGAAAAGCAAATCTTGATCATCTGGAAAACAAAAATACTTACTTACCTATGTATATACGTACCTATATGTATACGTACAACATGTTTACATTCTTGTCAATAAGGGTAGTAATAGTAGTGTTATAGACGTTATAGTGTTCATATTCACATTTGAAATTCTATAACCATCAGTACCACTACGACCACCCCTCTTTTGGGCCCGTTAACTCGGAAAGACTCCCCTGGCACGCACCATCAGTTCGAGTTCACATGCGATCTATAAATTACATTTCATCGCCATCATTTATATAATTACGAATGCCTAACTGATTTTGTAATGTCGCTCTACATACATATACTTATGTATACTTTCTATGTCAATTGTATTAATGTTGTTTGGCATTTCATCTAAAAATTCAACATTAGGTAAATAATTTCAATATTTTATCAGAATTTATAAAAAAATATTCAATAATGTCCAAAAAAGTGTTTCTCTTTTTTCAAATTTGTCATTTGTCATTTGTAGCGAGACTAATTTACTTATACATATGTATACAATACAATGTATGTAATGTATGTATAAATCTTGAATTCGTATTGAATCATGCGTAGGTATTTAATTGTCGTCTATGGTTGAATTACTAATGAATGAATTATTTGAAGAATTAGTTAATTGAGCTGCACATTCAGCATAATTGATAATCAATTGCTAATTTTACAGCAAAAGAATGATGGTATAATTATCGGAATTCTTTCTTTCAATTACTAAATTGATCAAAAGCTGTGCAGTAGCACAGAGCCGGGCTCGTTAGATTATTTTTGACAATCGTTTGGAAACCACTGTAATAAAAACTTGATCAATTTTTATTATTTTCATTATTTTAATTTTGCATTATGTAATGAATGAGAATTTCTAGTTATTCTCAAACTTTATTAAAAAATAATATTTTAATTGTTCTTTCGGGTTTGTGAAATTATTCTTGTAATTAATTTACAAAGTGGTCGAAGGCTAATTGAAATTAAAATTCTCAACTTGTCTTCAAGGACTTGGTTTTGTAATAATATGGTGCAGCAATTAGTATACATATAATGCACGCTTTGAAGCTTATGAACTATAATAAGGGGCGCACGATGTTGCACATTGTACTGAATATTAACAATAAGCCTCTATAAACTGCATACAGTCATGATAATAATAATTGATAATAATTGATAATAATAATAACAACAACTTCATATATAGTTGCTATTGTTTTATAAAAATGTG
>JAZBGZ010000064.1:87425-108554 GCA_037414795.1 Stenodera caucasica
ATAATAATAATAATAATAATTAACGATCATCCTTAAATTGTATTTAAATATATATAAGAAGAATATATCTATACTATATATATTTAATCTATTTATGTACCTGTCTGGCACAAATATAACAAATTTACATATAAATCGTCCTTCATACATATAAAACATTTTTTAATCGGACGTCAATTGTCGATATTTTTGATAATGATTGAAAAAAAAAACAGGCACCAAAACGATTCTATACAAATGAACCATTCCATTTTTGTGCCCTAAAAACATTTTAAGAATCATCGTTATTTATTAGACTAAAACAAAAAAAAAAAAAAACAAACTAGTTATTAGATCAGCACTCCTGTCACCTGCATCAACTCTTCATTGGTTGTATGAGATAATTAATTGTACATAAAACAAACAAAAAAAATACTTGTAACTATTCATATTGCATTATCTCTTCTCTTTATTGATTTTTTCTCAAAAATAAAAGAACAAGAATAAAAATTTATGTAATATTAGTTACTTATTTCATTTGTTTTAGTTTAAAAGAAAAACAAATTTTCAGGTATTCAAGATTCCATGTGTAGTAGTGGAATAATAAAAGAAAAATTGGCTCAATATTTTTTTCGTTGAATTAATTTGTAAATTTTACCGCAATATTGATGATGTAAATGATTCGAATAACGATTTTTTTAGAAAAGACTGACGAAAAATATCAAATCATTTTCCCCGGCGAATTCACCATTTTTGAAATTGATAATCTTGAAAATTATCATCTAGAGTTGTACTTTTCTAATAAAATTCAGATACCCCTCCAAAGGGGAGTCATGTCTTGAGAAATTTTTCAATCAAACCCAATTCTTCCATGTTGAAATAGAAGGGCCAAAAGACCTGAAATTACAGAGATAGAGACAGACGATCATTGCATTAGTATGGAATTCAGGCAACAACTTACTCGACCTTTAACTCCACTGCTACTTGAACTAACCAAGTTTTCGTCTTTTGTGGTTTTCTCGAGATCTTCACATAGTTACAAAGCTTTTCAATCTATCCTGAATTCTGAAGAGAAATTAATAAATTTCCCAATAAAGATTTCACGATACACTTTTATTCAACTAAAAACAAACTTCAGCTACATAAATTCAACACGACAATTATCTACGAAACGTTTTTCTCCACATTCACATTTTTTTCTATATGTATTTCATTACTTTTTTTCAATTTTTATCAAATCCATCTTTCATATTTATAAATATATATATTTATAAATTTTCGATAATTTTTTTTTATGCGTGTATATAATAAATTCAACAATAAAATTCTACAATGACATTGATTACATTGGTTTTCGATAAGTTTTGAAACAATATAACAATATTACAGTTATTATAGAATCCAAATAAAAACAAAAAACCATCGAATATCCAGATCTGTTTTTCTTGTGATCAAATATTTAATTAAAAGGTACCATAAACAATATCACAAAGTACCACAATTCAATAATAATTCGGTGGCCTGCACCTAGTTCTTTTATATAATATTATAACTAAGCTGCAATATCAAATAATTCACTAGAATTTGATCGTTTTCAAGATAAATTTTGGTGAATAGCTATTATATAAATTCCAATTAAGCAATTTTTTATCACTCTTAAGAAGCTCAAATAGTTGATAATAATAAAATGGGAGCACATATTAGAAATTAGCAACAATTTTTGTTCAAATTTTTGAAATAAGATTTATAATTAATTTAATTCTATTCGAGATGAACGTGAAATTGCGTAAGAGTACATTACATTCATTGCAATTAATTTGATTTGATTATTTTCCATCATAAATTATTGATTGATATTAACCTTGCGCCCATCTTACAAATGAAATTACATGAATACATCTTTTGTCAAACATTAAGTAGTAAATTTATATAAAAATTATAGATTTCTTATCTTGTGCTTACCATTATTTTCTTGATTATTATTCTCATTAGAGTTAAAAATAAATAAATAATCGCACTTCTAATTTTTATACATTAAAAATAACAAAAACAAATATGGCATCTTTTTCCAATCTGAACACTGCAATTCTTTGGTAAATTCAATTGAATAATAATTAATAATAATAACATAAAAATAAGTACGATTCTCTAAAGTTTCGACTAGAATTAATTTGAAATATCACATTACCATTTTAGGAATGTTAAGTTGGTTGATTTTTAATTTTTCAATGAATTATATAGGAATGATTGTTTTTAATCTTCTGCTATTAAATGAATACTGTCCTCACCAGAAGCTCGAAGTGAATTTGGTGTCAATAATGAAAACATATCTTGATGATGATGATGATGATTTTTAGATAATGAACGTAACGGTGATGTTTCTGTATTATCCCAACTTGAATGTTTCTGTTTCAAATCAATTTTATTTTGATCTTTACTCTAAAATATAAAAAAAAAATTATATTGAGATTTTTATAATCAATTCCTATACATCTACCTCAATCTGAAGGGTTTCATCATCAGTATTATTTGGAAATTGAAATATTTTGAAATTCGGCGAACTTGGCCAATTTGTGGGTGGTGGGCTCCGAATCATATGCTCATGCATTCCCGGTAAATTTAATGGATCTACATCCAAGTCAATAGACAATTCCTTTAAATAATGAATAAATAAATGATTTGAATTCAATTTAAATTAAATTCATACTTTTGACATGAGATTAGCATGGTCGGATTCTTCGTCTAAATTATCAATTAAACTTTCTCTACTTGCAATAACTTGTTTTATGAATGGATTATCCTGTCTTGAAGCCCTCAATGCTTCCATATCTTGATCAATATTACGTATCCGTCCTGGTGTTAATGTTATTGTTGATAAAGCTGGTGATGGTGGACTTGGTAAATTTAAATAATAATCAACAGCTGATACACTTAATGTTGAATGAGCTCGACCTACGGAACTTTTATGTGTATCTAAAAGAATTTTTATAAATAAATTGTCATTATTAGAAATTGCGTTGTTTCAGTTCATACCTGGTGAATGCTTACGTCGATTCATTGTTCAATAAAATTGTATTGACGACATCACAATTGAAATTTGAAGGTAATTTATTAATAATTTATTCGAATACGGAAACGGAAATAGAATTTTTCTGATTGTTTATATAGTGTAGTTTTAGTTAACAGACCGAGTACGTCGAAAATTGACATTTATCAACTGACAATCTTTTTGACACATGACAGACTCCAAGACGCTAAATATAGCCCCTATATTTCCATGGAACAATATTTATATTTTTTGTAGCTAGTACAGCATGTTGATAGAGGAATATTGAGATTAAGTTCGAGATCGATTTACCAACACTTCAACTGAACACTTCAATGCTAGAATAATTTTTATATAATAGAATTTGAAATTTTGTCAATCTAACAAATCGAATTAGAACGCCCTTGGCGCTAATTTTATCCGATTAACGAATTCCAAGAATTTTCACCCTCTCACACAATTGATTTTCATAAATAGAATAAATAAATAATTCATACAGTAATATTCAATAAAATATACAAACTTAATTATTTCATCATAATTAAATTTTTTATAAAATTTCACTTTTTAGAATTATCATTATCATCATCAGTTTTAATTTTTTTAACTTCCTTGATAATTTCATCTAATTTGTATAAATCTTTTAGTGAAACTTCACCAGTGCCTCTTTCCAACGGCTTAGGTTGTTTCGGATGTGGCTTCCAACCAAGCATATTAATAATCTAAACAAAAAAAAAAAAAAAGAAATGAAAATGACTCATCGATTTTTAAGCAAGGAATATACCTGAAACGTAGCAGGTATTGTGATATTCCCAGTTTCAGGATCATTTTTACCATATAATTGTTGGTAAATTGATGCGGCAGCAAATTGTATATCACGATGTAAATGCAATGAACGATTTAAGGCTGCATTATTTTCAGCCATACCTTTTAAATCCCACATTAATTCAAATAAACTGGGATAATTTACAACAATTTCATCTGTATCGATTGTTAACATTGTGAAACCAGCTCGTGTTAATAGACTACCAACATCACGTACTTCGGTGAATGGTGAAATATGTGGTGATAAACCACCACGACGTTCTAATTCAGCTAATTGTAATGATGAACGTAATTCGTATAAAGTATCACCACCGAAGACAGCTGCTAATAATACACCATCTTGTTTTAATGATTTTAAAATTTGTTTGAAAGCTCTTGGTAGATCGTTTACCCAATGTAGACTCAAACTTGATAAGACTAAATCTAAAGAATTTGGCTCAAACTACAAACAAAAAAAAGAAAAATACCTATCTTCAACATCAATAGAAATTTTAGTGAATATTACATAATCTACCTCAATATGTTCTTCGTCAAGTATCAATTTTCGAATTTTTATACCTTCCTGAACTTGAATGTTATCTAAATTCATACGGCTCATATCACACAAAATCAATTCTTCAACAGAATCAGGTGACAGATGTTTCGAAACATAACCACGACTACAACCTGAAATTTTCTTTTATTTATTGGTTTGTTGAAAATAAAAAAAAACAATTACTGAAGATTTCGATAATTTCTCACCGATATCGGCAGCTAATTTGAATTTTCTTTTTATATCAAAAACACGATCAGCCAATCGATAACCGATTTCATCTTTCAAATAATCATAAACATTTACATCTTGAGCAGTAGCAGCTCGAGCACGTTGTAGATTTTTTGTATAGCGATCAAATATATTTAATGATGTTTCGTCGTTTCGTATTTGGTTTTTCCATTTATTTAATGAAAAATAACGTGCATGATAACAAATCTTTTTGACAGTTATTAATGTTGATTGTTCTTTAAACACTGTATTAAATAAAGACATTATTACATTACTTATTATTTCTTATTGTTGTTGATATTGTAAAATTTGTCACTTAAACTAAAGAGAGATCATTTTCTTTAAAAAAGAAATAATTTAAAAATAAAAGTTTTAAATTTGGATTATTTCAGATTAAGTGAAATGTCAACTAATTGACGTCAATGAATTTTTTGAATTAAAAGAAGCTACATCTAGTGAATATCAATGTAATATTTGTTCGTCAACAAAGAAAAGTAACTATTGAATGCTAGCCTCCTATCTTACTTATCAAAAATAAATAAAGAATCATGAATTGATAAGCTCATTAATCAATATAAACGACAAATGTACTAATTTCCCTTGCATTTATTATAGCTTGTTGAATGCAGGGCCGGCCTCAGGGAATGTAATGGAGGCCTCAAAGCGTGTGCTGTTTTCCACACTACCCTTCCACCGGCTATACATAGTGCATGTTGAAAGATTTATCGATAATTTAGGACTACCTATAACACCCCAGTGAACAGATTGAAAAATCAGAAAAGACTCCCTATTACTCCTGACAATTTTAAGAACGAAGACCAAACAATGAAGTTGGTAGTACTTACTATTTAATGCCCCATTATCCTGAGTTGTCTGCCTTTGATTATCATCCACGTTATAATTTTCGATGTTGACTCGACAATGTCTTGAAGGAAACTGATTGATAATTATGCAACAGAAATCAATAAAAGATCCTTATATAATTTTAAATTCCGGTTTATCGGAGAAGAAACATTGGAACAGTCACGTTCTTAAGTATTATGTAAATTCCAAGATATAGAATGGAATATTTTCCAAGAATAATCAATTGAAAAACTAGAATATAGTATATAAAAATTATAAAAATATTTCATCATTATTTCCAATTAATTAGTGTTAGCCTCAATTAAGTTGAATACGGCTTAGGCTGCCTGACTATGGTTCGTAAAATAACTACTGTACAAAATAGTTATTTTTCAAATGTTTCAATTTGCTGCGAATAGAGAAATTGTGAAATGAAGAATACTAAAATAATATTAATTTTAAAGATTGAATAAGCAAATTCTAGATAATTATATTTTGAATAATAATAAATTTTTTTTTAATTATATTCCTATCAAAGTATTATTGATTATGCAACCAACAATTTTACAGGACATTCATGCCATCTGCCGTCTACAAAATAAACTTACTACTCTTTTTGAATTTTGAATAGGTCAATTAAAGAACACTTTAATCATTAAAGCAGTATATTCACAAAAAATCAATTAAGATTAGTTACATTTCAGTACCATAATAATTGTACTTTAAAACAATTAAAAAAATTAATTATTGTGATTTAAACAATAGAAGCTATTATTACAAATATTACAAAACTACATGTGAATAATAATTTTTATAAAGTTACATTTCATTTATGGATTTTATTTACATCTACATTTATATATATATTTATATATGCTAAATACCAGCCAAATAATATCATAATATCACTAAATCAATTTATCTTTAACATTAGTTCTAAATAAATAAATAAATAAATAAATAAATGCAGTCTTTTATTGAATATAAATAACTATTGAATGAAAAAACAGTGAAATTGCCAAAAATGTAGACTAGAAATATTTGAATATGGCTAAAATTATTAGATACTATTCGCGCCACCTAGTACTGGTTTATGAAACTAAACTAGATATCTTAAGCCAATCAAATCATAGGATTAGTATTTAAATTTGTCTTGGTGAAAATGCCAGATGATCAGTTATAAAAATCACAACTCAAATTAATTACTACATATCGGAGTTTGATCACTTCTTTCATCATCCATTACAATAAAAGATCCAAGTCTTGAGATTCTTTTTACTGGATTTTGATCAGTTTTATTTCTCATCACAATACTTTTATCTTTATTGTTATCAATATCATTAACGCAGGTACTATTTGGTTGTATCCAAACTCTTGTATCTTTTTTATTTGGTTGTTGCTTCTTAGTTTCTTCAACTTTTTTCCAAAGACTAGCAATACGACTGGTAACTTGTTTAGAGGTTGTTGTTGATATATTCAAATTTGTGTTACTTATTGATCGTTGTTGTTGTTGTTGTTGTGTAGCTTGAGGGATTCCGGATTTTCTCATATTTTGATTTCTCAAACTATGACTTGATGATGATGACTGTAAATGTCCAGATGGTTGTTGTTTATCTCTACTATCAGCACTTGTTGATCTAACAAATAATGGTTTTAAATTTTTATTACTGGCACGATCAGTACTCGATGATTTTATTGGAAGATTTCTTGTTGTTTTATTTGTAATAGTAGTTGTTGTTGAAGTTCGTGCTGGTATTTTACTTTTTGGTAATTTTGTTGTTAGTGTACGACATTTTGTTGTTGTATCATCTTTTGTAAAAGTACCTTGACGTTCTGGCGTCGGTATATATTTCAAATTTACTTTACTTGAAGATGGTTTTGGAATATTTTTATTATTATTAGTATTTAATGTTGAATGTGCTGGACTTGTTTTTGGTGTATTTGGTTTGGTACCATAACCACTAGATGCTCGACTTTGTGAATTTGTTGGTTTACCAATTGTTTTTACAACATTTTTTATAGCATTTGATTGTATCGTTTGTATAGATTTTATTGTTTTTGGTGCAATTTTATTTATATTATTTTTTGAATATAAAGCTTTTCTACGTCCACGTATACTTTTGCCCTGTGGTAATTCTGATTCATCATTATCCACTATTTTTTCTTCTGAAGGTTTAACAATTTTTGGTTTAGTTGTAACTTTATCAATATTATTCTCATCATCATTTTGATCATTATCTTGTTGATTTTCAATTTCCTCTTCTTCTTCTCTTTCTTGTACATTTTGATCATTCTGTATTGTAGTAGGTATAATGATTGGTATATTTTTTTTAAGTCCCCAATTTTTATGATAAGTCTTGTAATTTGTTGAGTTCGCTGAATTTTGTTCTGAATCGTCATCATTAGATACTAAACTCAAAGTTTCATATTCTAATAATTCATCTGAATTTGTTTTTGTTTCTTTTAATGTTTTCAATACTAAATTTGCTTCTTTTTGCACCAAAAAATGTAAATCCATCTCGCCATTTGTTGTTGTTAATTCTGGTGACTGTGAGAAACTTGCTTCATTTAATGTTTGTGTTTTAAAACGTTCTTTATTTTCTGAACGTTTCTGTATAAAATTCCGTCGTATACTCAATTTATTACGTATTATTGAATCCGATTGTGAATTATTTTCAATTGATTGAGTTATTATTGGTTGTTGTACAATTTGTGTTTCAAAACGCGATCGATCTTGTTGTCGACGTTCTTTCGGTGTTAATTTACTTTTATTATTATCCAAATTCTTATCAATATCATTATCATTATTTGTGAAACATTCAGCTGTTTCAAAATCATCTGATGTTGAGTCTTGTTCTTCTTTCATTAACATTTCAGCAGCTATTGTATAAGTTTTATAACGATCTCTAGCAAAATTTCGACGTTGTTTTGTTGTTGTCATTTTTTTATTGAAATTTTTCAATTTTTTCGGTGTAATTTCTGGACTTGATAATGATTGTATTGGTGTTGTTGAATTATTTGCATCTGAAAATTCAGTTATATCATCTTCTGTTTTTGTCATTTCTTCATCATTCATTAAATGTGTACAACAATCTTCAAATATTTCATTTTCACTACCAATTGTATCAGTTGGTATATCAGCTAATGAATTACATAAATCAGTAATTTCATGTAATAATGTTGGTGGATTTATATTATCTAAATCACTTATTGTATTTATTAAACTTAATGGTTGTTTCAAATTCTGACTTATTGATTGATTAATAGATTCACTAACAATACCATTTATTTGAAAATCAAGTTGTTGTCTATTATTTTCACTTGATAAACTGACAACACTTGTTAAACTACCATCTATGTCATTAAAATCTTCTAATAAATTAGATGGAGGATTCATCTGATCTAATAAACTACAATTCTCTAAGCTTTCTAAACTTGAGACATTATTTAATGAATTATTTAATACTTGTCGCACCATTAAATTAGACTGTAATGATTTCTTACGTTTTATTAATTTTGGACTTGTATTTAATGAATTTAATTGGGATGGTGGTTGAATTTTATCTAATTCAAATGATAAAATACTTTGTGAAATTTCAGCTTCATTTTTAAACACTGAAGCAATTTTATTTGCTTCAAAAGCAATTAATGTTGATTCACTCATTGTATTATTATCAACATTATCATCATCTAAGAATTTATTATTAAATTTATCATCTTTATTTTGTTGTGTTAAATGTGATGATTGTAATACTAGTTCAGCTGTAAAACGATCTAATGATTCAATCATAGCATCAGGATCTAACATACGATTATCTAAACAATTTGTTTCATCACAACTACGTTCTAAATAATGATCACGTTGTTCTATTGTTAAAAATGAACAAGTTTCAATATTTTTATGACAAATTTGCTCAATATCATCGTTAATTTTTGAATCCATTTGATTATTCTCTTGAGAAATATTCAATAATTCTATAATTTATAATAATTAATTATACATAAAAAAAGAAACTAATTTCAAACTAAATTATTTAAAATTACCTGATTTTTCAATTTTAAAATCTATGCCAACATCATTCAAACAATTCAAAGATAAACTGCAACAAATAATAATCCATTTGAATCATTGCTAAATAAAATAAAAATAATAACGTACTCTAAATCGTCTGGATTATATTGAACACTTTGAAAGTCATCTTGTATAATTTGAATGGCTTCATTTGTTACAACGTTTACATCACTATCCCCATTAGTTTTACTATCCATTTTAATAGGTGTACTAGTAAATAATTTATTTGATGGTGAATCAATTGATAATAAATTACAATTGGTCGATAAAGAATTGCCAGACAAACATTGTTCATTTCTGCAATCAAAAAAAAAATGTAATTTTTCTTGAAAATTAAAATTTTATTTTATTATTACTTGTTTTTTTGAGCCGTATTTTTATCGATTTGTCCAACAATTTCTTCATCACTCTCTTCAACAACTCCAATTAAATTATGCTGTTTCTCTTTTTCATAATCTTGTTTTTCTAATTCGTCTTGTCGTATTTCATTATTTATTAATTCAATCATAATATCGTTTACTTCAATGTCGTCTAAATTAATAAACTGATTTGTAGGTTGTGGAGTTACTTCAGAATTACTACTAAAATTTATATATCTTTTTTATAATTTATAATTTGAAAATTATTAATAATTACCTTAATAACTTGGATTTATTATTTTGATAATAGTCGATTGATACAGCATCAGTATCTGAAATATCTTCAATTGAACAACGATCTTTTTCATCAGAATTTGATTCTTTAAGTTTTCGACGATCATTATCAACTGAACTTGAACTAGACGAATTTATTGAATTATAATTTAGAAAATCTAATTCATTTTTATATTCTCTAGTCGTTGATTCTATAGAAACGGAAGACATACTTTTGGTAACAGTCTTTGGTTTATTTCTAATAAATTTCAATTCATGTTGTTGTTGTTGTTGTTGTCGACGTACAGGTACAGCAATTTTACTTTGTTGTTGTTTTGAAATATCAATATGTGGTAAACTTGAACAACCTGAATTTGGTGTAATAATAGTTTTACTTGTAGATGGTTCACAATTTAAACTACTATAATCATCATCATTATATGTTTTTTGTGGCAAATCATTTGTCTTATGTTGTTTTTTGATTGCCGTATCAATTTTGATTGGTGTTGTATTATCATCTTTTTCAATATTATCATAAGTTTCTGTTAATGTATGATCAAGATCTTGCATTAATGCTTTTTGTTTACGTACACCTAATGTTGGTAATATTGGTAAATCCATAGCTAATGCTGTTGAATCAATATTTGGTAAAATTTGTTGAGTTGGTTTTGCTATTAATAAATTTTTTAATGCAGCACTTGAGCCCATTGCAATCATTTTATGTTTAGAATGATTTAAACTTCTCAACATTGTTGGTGCGTTCAATTCCCATAATAATTCTTGATCGATTTTATTTTTTGCTGATAAATTCCATAATGTACCACATGCATTACTAACAATTGTTAAACTTGGTGATTTTAATTGTTCTAATAAAATTTGTAAACAATTATTTTGACGTAATATTAAACGGTAATCATCACGCACAGCAATTTGACTTGATATATTTCTTAATATACCACCGGCATTTTCTATAATTGCTAATGATTTTGATGGTGTTTTATATGTTAACATATTAACTAAAAAACATAAAGCACCATCAATTGAACATATTTCGGATTTATTTTCAGTACTATGTGCTGATAAATTCCATAATGCTGATAATATTGATTTTAATGTATTTTCTTTATTATTTTTCAACATTGCTGCTTTCATTAACCCACTAACTGTACCGACTTGACGTAAAATCTCTTTACTATTAGTTTCAGCTCTCCAAGATAAATTTCTTAAAACACTTGCCGTCACCTAAAAACATAATCAATATAAAATTCATCTATTTATTTATGCCATATATGATTATTTTATGGTATTAATATAAAAAATAATTGGTAGTTTAGTTCGAGAAAGAAATCATAGATAGCATATAGCTGTATTAGAAAAAATACCTGTCGCAATTCATCACTAAAACTTTGTAGTTGTACAACAAGTGCCTTCATAAATTCTCTAAATGAACATAATAATAATTTATTACCACTATCTCCAAATGTGAGATTTGTTAATGCCATACATGCATATCTACGCATTAATATACAATGAATTTCTTCTGTAATACTACCATGTAATGAATGCTCAATCTTGAAAAGATTATTTCAATTAAATCAATAATTATAGTAATTCTCTTTTCGATTATACCTCGACTAAATTAGAAATTGTATGGATTCCACCTAACTGACAAATAGCTTGCCGATGGCCTTCATCAAATGATAACTTCATTAAATGTGCAACAGTTTGTACGGGATGTCTATCATCATCGTCTATGATAATTATAAAAAAAATTTTTTCATTTTTTCAATTATTCAATTGCATTTACCTTCTTCAGATGTTGATGGTTTGACTTCTAAATTGTTGACATCTGTATTTGATTTGAGTGCTTCAATGTAAGTACGTGTTTGTTCTAATAAATTAAAAACTCTAATTTCACGTTTACGTATTTTTTCATCTGGCTGAAAATTAATCAAATTATATAATGCTTGTGATGCCTTAATTCTTGTTTCTTTCTCTTTATCCGATTGTACCATTTGTACCAAAAGTGGTATACATCCTTTTGATTATAGAAACAATATAAACAATTATATTTGGTAATTTTTCAAATAATATTAATGATGATAGAACTACCTGATTGGCGCATCGCTAAACAGCTTTCAATATTGGTACTTAATGCTAATAATGTTAAACCCATATCAGCATGATCCTGCCCATTTAACATTGATAATAAACTATAAACCATATCAAATTTGGCTTCTAATTGTTGTGATGACCGTCTTGATAAATTTGGACTACCCAAATAACGATCTAATGCCATTGCACCATTACTTGAATCAAAACTAATCACACTATTCACGTCTTGCTGTAAATGAAATTTCATTTATTAATATGATTAAAATTAAAAATACATAATAATAATAATAATAATGTTAATAATAATAATAATAATAATAATAATAATTTACCAAATGAAGATTTTGTGTATGTGTGGGTGATGGTTTAAATGTACTTGGATCTGAATTCCACATAGTTTTCTCATTAGGCCACGTACCATGATATAAAACAGATGATAAATCTTTATCTTTTTGTGGAATTGGTTCACTACTAATTGATAATTGTGTATTACTACAACAAGCTAAATTAGCAAATTCCTCTTCACTTGTTGTATCACTTTCAATTATATTTTTATTTGTCATACCATCATACTAATTGAATAATTAATTAATTAAAAAAATATTGAATTAGATTAAATTACTTACATTTGTTACAAGATCCATTGTGTCTGATGGAAATGTATGAAAATTTAGGTCATGATCCTATAAAAATTGATTATTTTAAATTTTACAAAAATCACTTTAAAATTTAACGAATAAATAGTTATTTTTGTTTCCTTAAAAATATAAACATGAAAGAAAGTTTCCGTTTTTATAGGATTTCAATCATTAGAAACATTTGGTAACAGCTGAAAAATTATATTTTTTCTCTTTTTCTATTTCATCTGATAAACAAAATAAAAATATTCTAGAAATTTTTTATGCTTATTCGTTTCTAATTTACAACTGCATCAATCAACCAAAAAAAAATATAATATTAATATTGAAAATACGATTTTCTTCCCAACAATAGGTAGTTGACTTTCTCCTGTTAATAATTTATCATAAATTACTTACTATTAATAGATCTTGAATAATAATAAAAGTTTTTTTTTCCACTTCAAAAAAGAAACTTTCGCACAATTACAAAAATAGAAAATCCAACAATAAAATACTAATTTAAGGCCTCACTTACTAAAAAACATATTAAAGAAAAAAGTCCAAGTAAAAAGAAAAAACTGAATAGATATTAATAATTGAAAGCAGGCTCTATTATAATCAAGTCAACCAAATCAAATTTTGTTCACTATATTGGAAATTATTATGTTCTCTTTAGAATTATTTTCACTAAAGATCCCAAAAGATTTCTTCGAGAATTTTAAAGGTCAAAGTCAAAAATATACAAAAATGATCACGATTTATTTGAATAAAAATTACTGTTTTTTATTTTATTAACAACCAAAGTAATTATGAACAAAGGTGGATGTTTCGTCAAATGAATCATCCTTTATCCTATCTACTTATCCGTCATCTACGAGATAAAAATTCAAAAAAATGTAATATACCTAAGTACTTTTAGGCTTTTATTTCTGAGAGTATTGAAACTGCAGTCATGGTGACAGAAACCAGATGTTGTTCCACTTTTTTTTTCGTTCGTTGTCTAATAATCTTTCGAAATAACTAACATAGAAACTGAAAATTAGTTAATTTCCACAATAAAAATTCGAAAAATGAGCCGATAGATATTAAATTAGCCGAGAATGTATATAAATTATAAAATTTATTAATAGATTATTAATCAGACTTTAATTGATTGAATACTAATCAAGAATATAATATATAATATATTTAAAATTCAAAAAACACCCAGTCGATCGGAAGTTATCCAAAATAAGACAATTAGAAATAATCTTACTTATTATTTCAAACTGATTTATAGTGATATCATTAGCCAGATTGAATCTTCGAACGGGTTAAAAGTTTATATTTGTTACATTCGTAAGTCAAATTTAGAACAAGTCAATTTAAAATTAACACTAGTACAATGATCTATCAACAAATAATAACTTAGATTTAGAAAAATAAACTGAATGAGAAACACATTTGAATTTCAATTAATGAAAATTAGAATTAACATCAATAAGTTTCACGTTTATTTATTCATATAAGTACATATGAATGTGTAGGCAGGAGAGAAACTTGCTGCAATGCAGGACTAGAAATAAATTGAGACTGCGCCGCGATGGAGGACCGACTATTATACATATTATATCTTCGAAAATTTTTCCCTAAATTGCGACAAAATATTTTAAAAATTCACGTCATAATTCAAATATCAATAGTTTATCAAACCAACTAAATTATAATTTTTTTTTTATCAATAATAATAATAACTGATATAAAGATTACTACCTATAATATTTGGAAAATTATATATTAGAGGTATATCTACATACAATTTCTCATATTAATACATTCATAAATGTAAATTACTCGAGAAAAATAAAGAATATAATATAGAAAGTTTTTGATCTCTATCTCGACTTATTCGAATTGTATTTCTCTTAATTAGGTAATAGTTATTTACATATCAAGTCATAAAAGTTATCAATTACTGGACGAAAGAGCATATTGGGAGTACGAGGCCCGTAAGGCGTCGAGTACCTCCTAAGCTCCTGAGGCCAGTAATATAACTTTCTTGACGTGTTATGTATAAAATTTTATTCGAAATCCTTAAAAAGTCGGATTTATAAATTTGAGATTTTGGAAACATCATCAAAAAAACTAATAATCTGGTTTGTAAAAAAATATCTGACGGTATGTAACCATGGTAAAACTAAATAATCTCTTAAAACCACCCAACTTTCAAGAATTAGTAGGTAAAAATATTACAGTATCTACTAGTAGCCTCGAAAGTTTCACTTTCTTGACAATTTCGGGTAAAAAAATTTTACTATCGTAGTTTATGTAACTAAAAATCTTACCTGTTGTTGGATAGTTGTACGTAATGCTGTTGATGAATTTGAAATAAGAGGTGTAGCTAGCTGTTGTACACGTTGAGCTTTCCTTCTCAAACCGCGTACTTCCGCTAGCAAAGCTTCATAATGCGATACTGGCAACGACATCAGTAATAATAATCTGTAAAAAAATATTCTTATCATTTATACATAATAATAATAATTATAATGACTGATAGAAGTAGAAATTTTCATGTAGTTTCGGAAAATAAATTTTTATTGATATCGGTTAAACCATAGGGTAGTTAATAGATCATTGAGATTTTAATGTTTTTCAATAAAAAAAAAATAAATTCCTACGAACTAGGTGATTTCAATTAGTTACTTTGATTTTGATAAAAAGAATTTAGAGCATCGGAATTTGTTTCACATGTATTTTTTCGAATTGGCAAAAACCACAGTTTAAGAGGTGAAAATATCTCTCAGTTTGAGAGATTGAGCTTCCCTTGTATTTTATTTCCAGAGCTTTTAAAATTTCTTTTATAAGAAACTTTGGTTAAATTGTATAATACTTTCTCGAAAATTTTTCATCAACTATAAACTCTTGATAGTATTTTTTTTTTTTTAAATTAATGGTTAATAATCAAAAGATGAAATGCAGATGAAATGTTTTTAACTGCATTGTTAGCAAAACATGTAAACATAGCCATGTCCGTAAATATTGATTTCTATAAATGTCAAAATAAAAAAAGATTAATGCCTACAAATATAAACAGTAATCTAATATAATGCAAAAGAAAATAATGATAGTATTTCTAATAAATTACAATTTATTTTTAATTATATCCAATTCTAAAAAGTATCTGCCATTCCGTTATTACTTATCTATGATTCCGACATTTATAATAGTAAAATAATTAATTCCAAAAATTATTATTTGAAATTATAACTGAAACTTTATATAAAAATTTTTAACTTACCATGATTTTGAAATAATAAATTGCAATTATTTGTGGTAATTAAAGTAGTGTAATCTAAGAACTTATTGATTTATAATTGCAACTTGTGACGTATCTATACCAAACACCAACACCATTAAACTAGAAACAACATGAACTTTTAGAAATTTTCGTTTTGTAAAGTTGTTAAAAATTAGAAACTTATTATTATTGAGTCGTGGCAGCATCGTTATCGATATTACAGATATCTTTTACGTGTTATTCTTCTCTTGAATTAAAAACTGAATTGAGTTAATAAATTGCTTATTTTCTTTTTGTGTTTTATTGTGATTGTTTCAATAATATTGCAACTTCAATACATCTGTATTTATATTAATAAGTTGGTAAAGTTTTTATATAAAGTGATTTTATTGTATTGAGATAGATGGCGTCTTTCGATTTCAACCTCACTTTTCAACTGCCCGGTTCAATCGAAGTCTCTAGAAGCTTTAACGTTGATTTTTTCAGAAAAAAGCAAATTTTTTTACAATGGCAATGTTTGGTATAATCGTTTCTGGTCGATTGGTATATTGATTTTGAATAACCAATTTAAAAAGTTGTTTATAAATAAAATTCTCAGGTACAAACTGAATTCCCACCAATATCAGAAACACAATTTATAGCAACAATACCAGATGCTGATAATATAAATCATGTTGTTGTTTTTTTAACTGGCGCTGTTCCATTTCCAGAAGGTATGGCTGGACAAGGTATTTTTTCAAAAATAAAACCAAGAAAAAATTTTTTATATAGATTTCAGTATATTTTAGTTGGCCAGATACAAATGCACCACCAAATTGGCAATTGTTAGGACATATATCCAATGCGAAACCATCTGCTATTTTTAAAATATCAAATTTAAGAAAATTACATGAAATGGGTGATTTTTCTAATATGATGTTTGGACAAAGTCATATTGTGCATAGTGCTCAAATAGGAATTTCTATTGGTAAAGAATTTTTATATTTTAGAAATTTATCTTTAGTTTGAAAATAAATTTTAGAACCGTTAGCTAATATTCAAGAAATTCAATCACCAAATAATCCGGAAAGTAATGTGAGCTTCGCACAAAAAATGTTACAAAGTTTCATGAATTATGTGTTGAGTTACACAATTACACAACAACAAATGATGCCCGATCCAACAGCTACTTATATTCCTTTATCTGCTGTGCAAAATTGGTATACGAATTTCGAGAGACGATTACAACAAAATCCAAACTTTTGGAAAACATAGTATTAGTCATTATTTTTTTTAATGTAAAGTTTGAAGTATAATCATATTTTATTATCTTAAAAAGTAATTGTTTATCATATTCTTAAGATTGAGTACGACTTAAGTTAGTTTATAGTAAGAAGCCAATCTTGAAAATAGGTTAAACACCGGCCCTCAGAATTTTTTTTGTAGATCATTTCGCTTAAATATACATTGTAGACCAATTTTTTTTTTTTTCGAAAATAGTATTATTTTTTTAATATACTCGAAATGCAAAATACTTGAATAAAATTTACAAAAGTTCTAAGTACTTTTTAACTCTGTTAATTATTCGCTTCATTATCTAAATTGTCATCGGTTTGTTTCTTCCAATTTTTGGCAGCTGCTAACAATTTAAGATTCGGTCGGCTAGCTTCATCTTCTGGAAATATATAATCGAAAACTTCTTCCCATCCTTGTTCTATACCATCCTCATCGATAATCTTTTGTCGTTTTTTAATTCTACGTGGTAATTTATTATCGAGTTTTTCTTTTGTTATATCATCACCATATAAATTTTCAAATTCTTTCCAATTTTCTAATAATAAAACTCTTGATTCTTTTTCAGCGTAAGTTTTCAAATTTTCATTAGCTCGTTCATAGATACGTCTAGCTAAATTAATATTCATATTATCATCTAACTGATTATTTAATTCGAATTTTGCATATGATAACCAAACTTTAACATGTGATGTACGTTCTAATAAACGTTCATAAAGCCTACGGGCATTTTCTGGTTCATCTTGTGATATTTCAAGATCAATATAAGCTTTCCATAATAATTCCGGCATATCTAATCTTGGCTGATTTATAGCTAATTCATATATAGCTCTAGCTCTATCAATATCACCTAATAATGTTTCTAATTCAGAAAATTTCATCCATGTTACACAATTTTCTGGACTAAATTCTAAAAATTTTTCATATAATTTACGGCAACGATCAAATTCACGTAATTGTATTTCAATATCAATATAACCACGAAATAATTTATCACGCGGACACATACCAATTGATGTACCTAAAATTTTTCTAGCTGTATGTAAGTTTTTTTGTCGTATTTCAAATTGTGCATATAATAGCCATATTTTCGAAAAAGTGAATATTTTATGAGGCAATAAATCTAAACAAGCTTTATATACTTGTCGTGTACGTTCATTATCTTGAGCTTCTAATTCTTCGAATAGTGCATAATTGATCCATAAATAAATATAACGACGCCAAAATTGTTTATCTTTACTTGGTGGTACATTTGCTATAGCCCGTTCATATGTTTCACGTGTTATTTCTAAATCACCTTCATTTTCAATTAAACGTAAATAATCGAACCATGCATCGTAGTTTGTGGAATTTTGTAAAATTTCTTGTTCATATTGAAATTTACGTTTTGATACAATAACATCTTCAATACCAGTACGATCACCATATTTTTTCTCGTGTATTGTATAAGCTTTGTATAATTCTTTAGCTTGTTCTTTTGGCATATGATCTAAAGCATATTTATAAACAACTCTAGCACGATCATGTTCTTTTTGATTCTCTTCAAATTTAGTAAACGCAATAAATAATTTTTCATCTAAATGATCATCACCGTAAAAATGTACAGCTCGTTCATATATCCGTCTAGCTGAATTAATAAAACCATGATTTTCTTCAAATCGTGCAAATTTTATCCAATGTTTCACTTCTGGATGTGTTATAACAAATCTTTCATAAATTTGTCTAGCTCTATCAATTTCTTTATAACGTAATTCGAAATTTATGTAAGTTTGCCAGGCTTGCTCGTCCGGTTGCCATTCCATCCAACGTTCAAATACCGCCCGTACACCTGGTATATTCTCCAACATTTCTTCCATATATGTATATTTATACCAAAATTGATTAACACGTGGTAATATTGTAACAGCACGATCCCATAAATTTCTAGCATGATTCACTTGGCGATTTCTCATCTCCATTTCTGTATATTTCAACCATATTGTAATATTACGATGATCAACATCTAAGGCACGTTCAAAAATTGAACGTGCTCGTTGTATTTCTTTTTGTGATTCTTCCCAATGTGCATATTTTATCCAATTTGATATAACTGTACGATTTTTACGTATATTATCTTCGAATTGTTTACGTCTACGCAATTGATAATCAGCTAGTTCGGCTGGATCAGAAATTTTCTGTTTTGGAGGCGGTGGTAGAATTTCCAAGTCACGTTCTTTAGCTTCACGTAATAATTGTTCAGCCGTTATTTGAATTTCAGCAGGCGCTTTATTTTTTACCTAGATATATGGAAATATATAAGTAGAAATTCTCTATTTTAGAGGCTACAATACGATCACTTACTTTCGCCACCTTTGGCATCTTTTGTGGTTTTGTTTCCATTTTTATCGAATTGATTACTATTAATAAAATATAATGTACGATTTTTATATGAAATAGATAAATATTATATTTGTTTTCAACTAGTACGTTAACAACTAACTATATTGAGGTTATGTTATTTTTCTATTCCATCTATAGGTAGATTGATCAATTCAATTGAAGTTTTCTATGAATTTCAAAGTAATCAAATTTTGTGGTTTGTCGCCATCTATATGTGGATTAATGAGTTGTAGCTTTTGTTGGACAATAAGAGATGTCTTGTAATAGCCCGCGAATTTCAAAATTATTTGATCAAGAAGGCTTTAGAGTATCCATGGGTAATTGAGAAAAACAGTCAAAATTCTAGAAATTTAAGTGAAATTTCTTTTTTTTATCAAAATTTATTAGTTTTCTAAATTGCTAAATTGGTAGTAAATTTGATTTAAAAAAAAAAAATGGTGAGATTTTGTGCAATTTATCAAATTTATATTAATTGAAAAAAACTGAATTTTAGAGAGAATGCATATCAGTTCACATTGGTCAAGCTGGTTGCCAAATTGGCGATACAACATGGGAACTTTATTGTTTAGAACATGGAATTCAACCGGATGGTAAAATCCAAGATCAAAAAGAAATAGTTTCCGATAATTGTTATGGAACATTTTTTAATGAAGTAGAAAGTGGTAAAATGGTACCACGTTCGTTAATGATTGATTTAGAGCCAACTGTTATTGGTGAATTATAAATGATATTGTTTAATAATTTAGAAATTACTATTAATTTTTGGTATGTTGTATATATTTAGATGAAATTCGTGCTGGTAAATATCGTAAATTATATCATCCAGAACAATTGATAAGTGGTAAAGAAGATGCGGCTAACAATTATGCACGTGGTCATTATACAATTGGTAAAGAATTGATTGATGTTGTCAACGACAAATTATCGAAAATGGTTGAACAATGTTCTGGTTTACAAGGATTTTTAGTGTTTCATTCATTTGGTGGTGGTACTGGTTCCGGATTCACATCATTATTGATGGAATCTTTATCAGAACATTATGGTAAAAAAAGTAAATTAGAATTTGTAATTTATCCAGCACCGCAAATTTGTACATCCGTTGTTGAACCATACAATTCAATATTAACAACACATAAAACATTAAGTCATACTGATTGTGCATTTATGGTTGATAATGAAGCAATATATGATATTTGTCGTAAAAAATTGGGCATTGAACGTCCAAATTATATAAATTTAAATCGTTTAATAAGTCAAGTGATATCATCAATTACAGCATCATTACGTTTTGATGGTGCCTTAAATG
>JAZBGZ010000065.1:6560-41680 GCA_037414795.1 Stenodera caucasica
CGGTTGAAAAATTGGAACGGAACGAAACACGACTTGACTGTAACAGGATTATAAGAGAAATGACGGTGGCTGAGAGACAGGTGTTTGGTTGATTGCCAGAAAGTCAATTCGATTTGATTTAGTTTCAATTCGATCTTCGGCTCAAATCCGATAATATTTCATACGGTTCGATCGGAACGGACCACAACAATAAATCGTCCATTTCGCAAATCCATAAAGCGAATCTAATCAGTAGGATCGAATCAGTCGCACACGGGATCTGATTGGAGTCCCCTTTTCGATCGAATTTTAATTCGTTGATATGGGAGCTAATTTTTCGCTGTCCGGATCGTATAATTAGGCGTTTAATTGGAAACAATCTCCAATTAATACATATTGTTGTGTCTACCGACAAAATTGTTTTTCTTCATTTTCCCAAGGCTTGTTTTTTGTTAGTTCGCAGCAATATCGGGCTCGTATATAGAAATAAAGAATAATAGAGGGGAGTTGGGGGATTTGGGAAAGTTCACGTTCGTGGATGTTTGAAAATACGGAAAATCGCCAGGAAGTCGGATATAATCGGTAAACTTTGTTCATTCACTTCGATTAATTATTAATTAACATAGCGGATTCGATTTTAAAACATCAATTTTAAATATTAATTATCATTATAATGGGCTTGTAAGATTAATGAAATTGATGAACTCGCTTTAGTAATTTTGTTATTATTATGCCTGATAATTAAACATGAAATGCAAATAACAGATAGGGTGTGGTGGAGCTATATTATAAGAGAGTTTGGAGCGTTTGACACGATTACGACGTTCCATAATAAATTCCATAAATTCCATCATATATTACCGACGTTATCCACATATATAATCTATACTCAAGATCGTGGTTGGCGGGGAATCGACAATATCCAAATATTATTCATCAGTTCGACTACAATTGGTTGAAGATTCATTTTTTTTTTGTTTTTATTCATCGTTCGTTTTGTCTTTTTCTCAATAGTTGAAAAGAATTCGAATCACGTATGAAAGTCTTATTTTTTCATCCGCTTTCGATTTAGCAATCTATTCTGTTTTTATCGCACAATTTGAGTGTCCAATATCGTAGCTGTGCACGTCCTCCTTGTCTTTTCCAATCGTTTAGCTGGACTATATCCTTTTTTCATAGCCACCTATCGATGTATTCATCTTCCTTTATCGCAGTTTTTATTGGAAACCGTTTTTTATCGATACGCCTTGATTACATCTCGTACATTCACTCCTCCTTCGCATTTTAGCTACGAATACAATGTTTTGTGTGAAACCTTAATGCCTCTTTAGTATTGACAACTTGTCACTTTGTTATCTAAAGTAATCAATACAGTATTTGTAACGGATGATTTCCAATCAATTTCGACGAATTGGACAAGAAAATTGAACAAAAACTCCAAAATTAATCATCCATATAGCTACTTCACCGCTATAATTGCTCCAAGGTGGGTTCTGTATATGTTTACGTTAGCCTTATGTTTTGTATAAACGCTCGAATAACTTAACTCAGTTTTAATTCAATGCCTTAAGCCATCTAGTAATATAATATCATAGAAGACCGGAATATTTGCCTTTGCCCTTTATAACCGCAAAATTATAAACTTGCAACAAGTCTGGACTATTCCGGATCTATTTCGAGTTGTCTTTAAATTCGGTAAAAACCACAAAAATATAACTTTTTCCTAACGGTTTTGAGAGTGTCAAAAGTGCCGGACTTGATCATTGTTATTTTATCGAAAATATCCGAATTTTTCTTGGTCGTAAGCCAGATAACGGTTCAGTTGGCATCATTTCAAAGAGCTGGAACATTGAAAAGATTCTCTATCTTGATTCGAATTAATCTCAACAATGAAACTCTAAGGATTCGTGTAGCGAAACTGAATTATCTTCAAGTGGTGTGGGCGATTTTTACGGGGAATTCCCCGAAAAATCGGTAATTGTATTCCATTAACTGTATGAAGCGAGTTAATGAGAAATCCTGTATATGAGGAATTAGCGGTAAACAATTTAGATGGGGTTGTTAACTAGGAGATTATCAATAATAAATTGGTAGGTAAATAGTCACGCAATATTCCAGACATTGTATATTGAATACGTAAATTAAACTACGAGTTAACGAGTCCTATTGTTCGATATTCATATTTATCGAAAATATAAGTTTCATTAGGGTTGGTGGGATATTCCAAGAATTTGTTTTTACAACTCTCATTTTGATTATTTCAACAACTAAACTACTAAAATATACAACTCAATTTCAAATATTAAACTTTCTACAACTTTCGTCTCAATTAGTTGTCAACAAAGTTGATAAACTTTAAATAAGTCCAACTTTACTGCAGGAATTTCCATAAATATGTCGTTTATCTAGTATGGTTAACATTCGGCAATAGTCCGTTTGGTCGTTAATATGACATCGAACTTAACGTAAATTAACCCAATCTTGACTTAGTTTAAGTTAATTGGCTTTAAGTTGTGGTTGGTTTGTTCGGGATAACGATCCGTTCACGGGAAATTATGCAACCACCCGAAAGTTTGGCTGTAATGTGATAATTGTTTAGCACGTCCATCGAATATGGCCTTTAAGGGTGGATTTTTTTATCGGCAATTTTCGATTTTCTAATAAGTCGTTATTCCACCGGTTGATTATTAACGATGATGATAACAAAACCGAATTTCCACTCAATGAATTGTATTTTTTCAGTTTGATTTGCTATAAATTGAGTCATAAATTCGCATTTGGGGATTATATAGGGGATGGGGGGATGGTACGCACGAAAGGATAGATTACGGTGTTGATGGTTGCATGATCGATCTATAAATGTCGAATTGTGGAAGAAATGGAACATTTCATGTGGAGGAAATTAGATTTTTTCTGGCTACTATATGTTGTTCTTTTTTGATAGAATCAGCCGAAATTTTCATTATCAATAAAAACAAAGCATCAAAACTAATTGAAATGTACTGTTTATATCTGTGAAGAATCTAATTGAATTTGGCTGAATTGTTTTTTCGGTTTCAATAAAAACAAACATGAAAGTTGGCTGAAGGCTGTTAGAATGGCCATTTTCGTGTTCATCATAATGAGGAATTTATCCAACAATCGGTTGGGGAAATTTATAAACAACAGATATACACCCATCCTGGAACTTTGTTTGTTTATTTGTACAATAACAGTTGAGCTCTATTCTAGGTGTATATGGGATATGGAATAGGGGAAATAAATTTCGAGTAGTTGGTATGATTACATTACTGGCCGTGTTCTAAATTGATGTTATATACGATAGCTGTCGTCCTTTCAGTATTCGAACGTCCCCCCCGATCCTCGTCTATAACCGCCCCAATTGCGGACTTTATCCGGGCTATATCTCCGATACAAGAATGGATGGAGGCGAGTGTGAGAGAATTTGATCTTGTGGCTGGCGGCGTCTGCTGTTCACGACGATCGATATTATAAATGAATTAGCTGTAGAAACAACAGCGATTTGTGGTTTAATCTTACACGTATTTAGCGAATTTATGGCCTGTGCACCGCCTATTG
Organism: Stenodera caucasica; assembly: GCA_037414795.1. Lineage (NCBI taxonomy): Eukaryota > Metazoa > Arthropoda > Insecta > Coleoptera > Meloidae > Stenodera > Stenodera caucasica. Next base: position 10,119 of record JAZBGZ010000065.1, read on the forward strand.
CTCACTTTATGAAGCATCCACCCAATTCCTGGACTTGGCCACCATCTAAACCACACCAAATTCAGTTATAGTACAGTCGATGGTGGCATTTTCGGTTGCCTACAATTTGAATTTATTACCGACATTTTCCGATTACAAAAACACAGTTTAAACTGAAATATACGAGATTAAACTGCTTGATTTAGTCATGGTGATTTTTTCAATCCAATTCCAAAGCAATTCACATCGCTTCGACAGCAAAATCCTCGACCTCTCGACTATTTATCTTTTATTTGATCTAGTTTTTCATTTTAACAGACAAATTGAGAACATACCGCAACTATATCCAAATCGTAACAACAAAAACGCCGGATTAAAAGCCGAAATACGTTTGTTTAGAGTTTTAGAGACTCCTATAGGGAAAAAACGAACGTTATAAAGCATCCACACAATAGCGATGACATCATTGTCGGAAGGAAATGACCCGTTAGTTGAAAACATAGTAAAGAAATCGGTCTCTAGAGTTTTCCCGACAACAAAAAACTATATAATAAAATATTGATAAAATTCTATTATCTCCATAATCCCCAATCTCGAAATTATCAACATCCAAAACAGATTTTTTTCCGGTAGATAAATTTGCGAATTCCACCTCAAGTTTCTTAAGCTTTTAAAGAAAACTAATTAGAAATTACTTTTAAACGTGGAAATTACTTTCTACGTTTAGGTAAAAAAAAAAGAGGCGTTCCACCGAAACTTGGCCACTAGTTTAATGAAAGAAATTTTTGACAGAACCTATTAGAAATGAAGGTGAAGAGAAAAAAAAATCCAGACTTTTCCGTCAGTCGACAACATAGCAGAAAAGTTTAAATTGAATTAGGTATACAAGAATTTTATCACTGTGGCCTGTTTTCAAGTTGAAAATTGAACCCCTATTGACATTTCGTCTGTACAAATGGAAAAACTTGTATATAGAGCAAATAATAAATATTCAGTTGGTGTAATTAAGGTATCAAATTACCGATTCTAGAGGCGGTAATGAGGAAAAATCGACTTATTCAGGAGTGTTCGGAAGAATCCCATGTCGGCACATTATTCCCGGGTAAAATATCATTACCGATTCTATATCTTAGGCCATTAAGGATAATCTTTAAATCGTATATTCAGCTAGAATGCGGCGCAATGTGATTGTGGCGAAATAGAAACTGTAAATAAGCAGGAACTTGGCTGAACGAGGATCCAGTCTTAAGGGGAAAGACGACCATCACTATAAAACTAACTGACAATTATCTTTCTACGGTGAACGTTTTCAAATGTGCTCAATTATTGGTTTTGTTGATTTTGACCTTCTTTCGAAATATTGCAACTGAGGAAAATTGGGTGATTTTCTGGAAAAAAAAAGAAACTTACCGCGCCTCATCACCTTGGTCCCATTATACCACGTTATGGTCGGTATCGGTTTACCACCGATTGCCTCACATATCACTTCCACATCGGAGCCCTCATTCTTCGCCTTCAGTTTTGTTGAATTCGATATAGACACACCATCAGTGCCCAATATTCGCACCGATGCCGGCTTAACTGGAAAATAAAGAGAAAATTTCAATGGAAATCCAACCAAAACCGAAAAACATTCCAACGGGTTTCACTTGAATATAATCAAATTAGTTGAAAATAGAACGATTTCCTGGGGTGGTTATAAATATACATATCAACACAATCAACCTTTATTTCATATAAAATCAAATTTCTATCGATTCAATATTCCATCTCTGATGATGATAAAATTGATGGAATCTCGTTTGTATTTATCAGAGAATGGTTCGAATTGGGCGAAATTAGATTTTTAATGAGATCGGTGATAGAAATCGGGCGACTTAATACAATTCGAATGGCCTATTCAATTTTATTGTATCATCAAACCGTTAGAGATGAAGATTCAAAGATATAAGAGAAACAACGAATATTTTGGGCATCCTATAAATAACTCCAGTTATCATTTTAATTTAGACAGGATGGTCTCTAATGATTGCGAAAATTCCAAGGGATGATTAATGTCGAGCTCGTATGGCTTCAAGATCCAAAACGATCAAATTTCTCTGAAATTCGATAGATTTCATTTGGTTCTCTTCGAATTTTCCCAGAATATTTGGAGAAAGTTTCGCTATACAAACTATTTCTGCATTAAAACCATCAAAAATAACAATATTTTAGTGAAACATCTACGCCACTGGACTCGCGATTATTCTCACTTAAGTAAAAGATTGTGATCTTAATTGAGATATACTGAATGTTACAAAAATGTCTCGAGATTCTTGCGAAAGTCTAATTAGATTGAGTGGAGCTCGCAGGAAATTTCCTGCTAGCTCCACCTATATTTGGAGTATGTGCCGCTTCGCCTATAACACCCTGTATAACGGTCTCGAATTCACCACATTGAGCCAATGTGTACCGAACATGACTGATAAACTCAATATTGAGCCATTACGAAAAATCAATCTGCTATTTTTCGTGTTCAGTTCTAAAATTACCAAACTCTCTAAACTTAAGAGACAAAGTCGCAAAATAAACCAACTGAGAAAATTGTGTCACTATGTACACATGAACTAACACTTATATACTGATATATAAAGTATATATTGATCGACCACTTAACACGGATTTATGTTACGTTTATCCTGAACTCAAATGACACATGAATTGATTAATTTATTGTGGAAAAATATGAAATTATTAAAAATAGAATTGTAGGACATTTCAGTCATAATCCGTCTGTAATACGAACATAATGCCGAGCAATTTTCTCCGAATCCCACCTTCAAATCAGTAGCGGTACAATAATTAATAATCGAGGAATTAGGTGGTATTGTACAAAGTTCAATATTGAGGAAATTCCACATACAACAATTAAACTAAAACTAAGATTCATTAAACTGGTAGTAGTTGGGTCCGAAATTAGATCATCAACTTGATCCTATTGCATTGTCCTTTCAATAGTTGTCCGACGTTTCACCATCATTTTAATGGAATGCAGATGAAGATTACTACAACGTCTCTATTGTGTTCAATTCGACAAGACTTTTAATTAAACGAAGTGGAAATATTTGGGATATTTCGTTAAATAAAATAGTTTTAGACAATTATTGGGGCGATCAAAAAATTTTTACGACCTCAACTTGTACCTGTCCAGTTTTATTCGCAAATTTTACGTCTTTATATCCGTCATAAAATCCAAACAATACATTGTTCACATTCACAAATTGATAAACTCGATAAAGAATAAAATACGATCTAAACTACCATATTGTTGTGATTATTGAGTCGTGTTCATGTTTGGAAGGTCTCATTGTGACAATTACGTCATATAGTGGTTGCCAAGGTAACAAGCGGCGACAATCTTAACGTGATTGGTCATTTATTGATAGTCCCGCCCACTGTCAGCTGAACATCTCGCAGCGAATCAACCATAAAATAATCGAAATATAGAATAATTCGAATGTGATAAAAGTGTTAAGTCGGTGGATTATTGTTTGGGAACTACTGTTTGTGTGAATTGAGCTAACAAATCAAAATATAATTTTTCCGGGATTTTTTTATTCAGTAACAAATTATGTCAAATCAAATTCAGTTTGCAATAAAACTGCTAAAGTTGTCCCATCAATTTGAAATATGCAACCATTTTGGCCATTTTTTTTTGTCGAATTTATAAATTTGAAGGCTTAGACGAGATAAATAGGTATACAGGCGCTGTTTTAATGGGTCACGTTCAAGATACATATTTCTATCATATACACTATGGACAAAGCAAGTTGAAACATAGAATTTCTTCCAAACGAGAAATAATTAATTATAATTGGTGACAAAAAATTGAAAAAATCAATTATTATAAGGAATAATTGAAAAAGTGGAAGATTTCGAGACAATTGATGATTAAAACTTTGATTAAGTGGTAGTTCTATCGGCTTTAGTTGTCTCTCTGTTTGGCTAACGCGAAGCTCGTACGCTCCCATCTCACTCGACAAAGATAGCGCATCTGTCCCCATCTATTTATCTCGTGAACGAGATGGGGAAATTTTGTGAAAGTGAAAGATAGAGGGATGAAAATTCTCAACACTCGTCAAGAAGAAAAATGGCTTTAACGGCGTAATTCGTACAATTTCTCAACATTCAGTATGAATATTTTTTATTCCGATCGCAGATAATTTTGACAATTGTTTCCAATTAGTCTTGATCTTTATCTTTAAATTAGCCAGCCTTAGAATGAGTAGACAGCGTTCAACTTTATATTTTTTATATTTTATTTAATGTTCTCGGTACTTTAAGCTTAGGGGTCGTAAATAATGACCGGCTGTATATTGTGGACGATAATTCCACGTTTATAACGTACATGTACACCGGAAATTACGTCCTATCAGGCGCCATACTATAAAAATGTCTGTTAAAGCCTCATATGGTTTGTTTTAATTTTCTAATTTCGAGAAAATTGATACGACACGCTCCGTAAATTGACGAGAATTTCAAGTCTTGTGCCAATGGTCCACAAAGAATTCCGTTTTCGCGGTGTGAAATTAAATTCCACTGCCAAGACACTCACACAGGCTCCAACTTACAATTCCAATCCATATACGTCCCAAATAGAACGGGGGATTTTCGTTGGAAAATCTCAAAGATTTATTAACAACGTCTATAAAATTCCCAGTAAAAATCTCGAATTATTATTATTAAAAATTTTTATGGTAATATTAAAACGTTCTAGTCCGGATATTTATGGTGATTTCGTAACGAACGGCACTGGCTGGGGGTAGGGGTGACATAGGGGTTGAAGAGACAAGAGCTCACGGTTACCAAGTTTAATTACATAGGTGTCACCGAAATTCCTATACAAGTAGGGTAGTCACCTGTCCGAAATTTGTACGTCGTCTACCTGAAACCGTGTTTATGGCTTTTCGACATAATTTCCCATAGAAAAACTCCCCATTTTAAACATAAATCATCGAAGCGATGCAGTCATGTCTTGTTCTCGTCATCATCACCAGTTATTTTATCAAGAAATAATTGAATTGATCGAGTCAGTTGTCCGTTACGCTCGAACTCCACTATAAAGGGTTGAACGATTCGTACGAATTTAGGGGAGGTTTTAATTGAATACTCTCACTATATCCGCGCTTATTAGACTCAAATTTCGTTGAATAGACGTATGTTGAACCGGATAAGTTTCCGTATTCTCGTCGTTGTCTATTTTCAATTTGAACGTATCGAAATAAGGACTGGAACGGCATATTTTACACGTTCATGATCCTTATTTGGATTAAGGTAGACGCAATTTTCCGTCCGTGTAAATATCGAAATTTATTCCGTCGATATTGTCGGGAAAAATTCCATTTTTGCCTTGCTATTATTTCACGTTATTATCTAATTTTCTGGAAAAAAATAACGGAATTGTGGATGGAATTGTTGTTAGACTTTATAGCCTGTGGGGATGTTTCGGCGAAATTTCGAGAAACAGAAATAGACAATTTTTGTTTATAAATATAAAACAGCAGCATTAGGTGGAAGAAAATCAAGATCTTATCCCACGGCGACTTTTCAATTAAACTAAACTGGGGAATATTGAAAAACTGGAAATTTTCATATACTTATCCAATTCTTTCAATTACTCGAGAAAAACGACTTTAAGAGCCAGTGAAAATAATTCGGCACAATTAGAATTAGAATAAAGTTAAGTTTCGGGCTGGAATTTATAGAACGTCACAAGAGATTTTAATTAAATTTTCAGGTATACTTAAGGGACGCCTATCTAACTTGACTCATCTACGCAAAAGTCAAGTTGTATATGGACCGTTTTTACGACGGTCAGAGTGCCAGAACGAATCTTTTTACATTAAAGTAATAGATAAAGGGTTGTATTTTATTGTGATTCACATCCTGATATGGAACAACTTTCGTACTTTCTTGCGGAAAAGGAGTCGCATTCAAAGTTTCTCCAAGGAATACAAAGACACGGAATAGGAGAGTGGTGGATTGAAATACACAAACAACAACAACAACAACAACAAGAAAAATGAAAAACTACCAACATAAACCCATCAACTACAGCCCATATATAGAAAATACATATCGTTTGTTATAATAAAGTGCAACATAAACGGCCAAACTTTTCCATCATCTATTGTGCCAGAGACGTATTAGAAATTTTTCGTATCAATTTGAAAAAATTTTTTTGTTTTTCCAAGACAACGTATATTTGTCGTCATTCCGCCATATTACATGTGCTTGTGATATGGATCCAGTTGTTTTGCCTGTGGGATCGTATATTTCATTAGTCATTTCATATTTCTAGCGTTCTTGATTTATGGATTTCTTTGCTTTCTTTTCGTCGTTTTTCTTCTCCAGTCTTTGCATAAATTTTTGTCACTTAAGCTATATAAGCGAATTTTATATAGTTACCATAAAAATATGGACCGAAAAATGTAATAAATTCGTTTTTCCGGTATTACTAATAGAGAATCACTGATATGAAATGTTTTACGACCAAAATACAATTCTATGCGAGAATTTATCGTATTTTTCGAGGATTATAGTGAACTTTCACTTCAAATATCGAATAAAAACAACTTAATGAAATTATTGATTATGATGAATTCACTACGTTGGGAATATAGAGGCCGCTATCATCGCCCCAAATATTTCTCAAGGGTGCTTCGTAACCGAAATAATTGGAATACGTTTTTTTTTTTTGTTGATCGCCATCAAATTTGCATGAATATTCACAAGACTTGCACCCTAACCAATCGAATCTATTATTTTTGTTTCTTCATTTTATAGAGAAACTCCCCAATTTTACGTGTCAATCTGATGAGCGAAATCCGTTCGATTGCGATAAAATCGAATCATTACGCTTTTGTGTTACGATCTATTACTAGTTTATCAAGTTTATTATTATTGATGAAGTTATCTTGTTGGTAATTCTAGTTTTCCAACTTTCAAAATCGTGAATCCATCATTTTATTATCATATAGCTAACTGTCGAAATTGCCGTTTATAACGGACAAGTCGTGATAATTTATGGTACCAATCGTCAAAAGGAAATCAATACAATAACGGAGAATCTCATTATAATCGATCTATTGATAAACACAACATCTAGTAGCTTTGATATTGTTCAAAGGCTAGATTAACCACTAATTAGGAAGTCTTCAGTCATTGTAATGACCGATGATGAAATTATTGCAATTTTGGGGAAATATTTTAGAGGAATTGGGCCGGATTTTAGTTATTCTAGTCAGCGTATAAAGTTGGCGAAAGTTTCCACCTAGAACAGCACGAATTCGAGTACAAGTTCGTCGTGTAAGGATTTAATATCGAAACGTACAGCCTCTTCTCCACCCCCTTTACACTTATCCGGTGATTTTATTCGAGAGAAACTCTAGACTCTAGAGACCCACAAACAGCGAGTACTCTAAATATATTCGATGGCGGAAACAATCTCATACTAAATGAACTAAACTGGCTTAATTCTCAACAATTTGATTTAAACTCAACTCAACATTGTATCGAAATATATCACTAGTGAATTGAAGTCGATTCGAGTTTTTAGGTTCATCCATTTTAGACTTAAATAAATTCGTTTGAATTAAAACTGAAAAGGAGCCAAGGCTTGCGTTTGATTGTGTGCAGCCATGCGAAAGAGAGACATGGGTCCTTTCAAAAACCAACAACAGAACCCATTTGATAAGGTCACAATCAACACTCGACCATTATCAATATTATCACTATCTAAACAAACGCTATAGTAAATTTAATTAATTCCACAAAATGTGGAATATTTCTATAGTTGGCTGGTCAATTTTCTAAAATTAAAAGTGCTATAGCGATAATGTTGTTTTCTTGTTTTATTCCGGTATTCTCTTGAGGATACGAAAAGAAACACAATAGCTTCAGGTGAATTGGGGGAGGACGTGTTATTTTTCGGTTTCACAAGCAAGCGATCGAGGTGGTCTTATTGGAACTAACAACGAAATGCCCCAGGAGATTCAATTTATTTAACCCGAACAACAACAACAAGAGAAAAAAAAATTGAATCTAACGAGCTCAATGTTGTTGTATCGGTTAGATCTTCAACAATCATTAACAACCGAATCAATAATAGAATTACAGATTTATTTCTATTATTTGTCCCCGTTTAATCTGATGACCGCACTTCTATAGTTGTATTAAATCAGATTTAGTTCTTGAATCCATCCAGAAACATCCCCTGTCGACTTCATTGTGCACTTAACTCGACACGCTCCATTCTACCGGTATAAATGGATCCCGGAAAACAACATATGCATTGCATTAGCCCTTTACCCATTTTGTGATTGCAGACGGTTATACACAACCTGAAGGTCGTAGGAGGGAGGGAGGGAGAGAAGAAGGGTGCGCTTCCAACCCCTCAGTCGCAGTCTAGCGAGTATCTCTACTTGAACACACGGCAACCGGATGAAATTTGTATGTTTTACTGGAGATGTTCGTTTAAGGAGATTTGCCTCGAACATTTCCAAGAATTATTCCGCTACCGCTCATTTTTATATGTAGAGTTGAAGAAGCAAGTAATCTATGATGTATGTTTGGTGATGGAGTAGTTTTGATGATCGGAGACATAAAAGCGAGTTTATTCTTTGACGATAACCGCTGGACCGAAACACAAACATATCAACATAACCACCATCGATTCCCGTATTATTAAAAATATTTTAACGAACAAAAACAATCCACCCTGTATGTTGATTCGTTTCAACAAGAACATAATTGGTATTCTATGGAAATAGAATAGTTTGAAGAGTGCTCCATGAATTTTTCAATTATAATGAATAATAGAGCGAGTTAATTGAGAATTTCGAATCTACCTGATTCTCGAGATTCTTTCTAAACTGAAACATAAATTAACAACTAATCAAAACTAGCATATATCCGAATAGAGATGGGGTATGAAAAATGCTGCATTGGTTATTCATTAGTCGGTTAACCGAATTTAATCCCGAAAATTTTCATCTCGTGTCAGGCATTCATTTAAATAAATTAGCCGCATCTAACCTACGTTTATATGCTCAGATGATATCCGATCACTTGAATATTTAATCATCGAGACGATAGAGGGATCGAATTAAAATCTAGACAACGAATTTAATTGAAAATAGATGGTTTATTTGTTGATAATATAAAACAAAATCGTGTTTGTGTAGCACTATCTAGTTTCCAAATTACTGGAAATTAAGTTTTCCAATTATTCATACTCTACAAAGTTTCCGGCTTGTATTAAAGTTGACATTATAACAGGCGTATATTTTACGTTATTATAGGAATGATGGACGATCCGGCAATATGCAGGTCAACTGCATTTTTCCAACAATTTTCCACGGCTAATTTATCCAGAATGTTCCGGAATCAATTCGGGATATTGTAGGAATTTCATCGATTTCTAGTTGGGAAAATTAAATTTTCACAATTGCAATATCCAAGTAGTTATAGTCGAGTATGCTCATTTCTAATTCTATGAATTAAAATGTGAAGTATACACTTTATTTATAATTTGGAATTTCCACAATTTCGAGTGATGGTTTTTTTCTTTCGATTATCGTCCTTTATAGCTAATGTAGCACGAAAATAGAGACCATGTAAAGGAAAAACATCAAGCATTCGTTGCTTGTTTATATAAAAGAGCCCTTCTTATATACACTATACTTACTTCCAACGATGTAATTTGAACACAGAATTTTACGTCGCATATAAGAGGACTGTTGTAGTTGCCACTCGAGCCTCGAGGATTTGCAGATTGCCGTTTTATTATTTCATATATACACACAAATAACCGTAGAAAAATAATACACGAACAAGGTGAAAAATGACTAGTCTCTCTTCCTCATCAATATTTCGCAAATGTAAATTCAACTCTATTACCGTTAAAGCAACATAGCCTACAGTTAAATGTGCAAATCGGAATAGTTGCTAATTAATTTCATTGAAATAATAGCGAAAAAGATGGCGGAATTTCAACTATTAATAAAACATCGAATATTGTGTAGAATTGGTGGATGCGCCGGGAGACGTCGCAATAAAGCTGAATATTTCAAATGCTAATTGACACAACTCAAGTTAATTTTTTTTCTTCTGTTTTTCTTCTTTATAAATCCACAGACGTTCGAGCATTAGGGAATTGAAAGATCCACTCCGCAAATTCGAAATGTGGTTTTTATTGTAAATGTGTGCGTTATATCATTGGGAATTGGGATAAAGTAAGAAACACCTGGTGCTTTATTAAATAAATATTGATGGGATATATGACAGGATTTATCTTGTGATGGATCGATAATTTTCCGTATTTTCCGATGATAAAAATTATTTTCCCTATTTGTTTGTCGGTTTTATTATATAGCGTAAAGTTGTCCATGAAATAAAATTAACCATTAAACGACTATATCGAATGGAATAAAAAACCGATCTCAGTGCTAGTTTATGGAAAAATACACGATAATTTCTTGTTATTGTACTGAGTCCAATTTACGTGCATCTAACAGATGCAATTGTAGCCGAAGATAAAGAGCGAAATTAATTCAATTTAAATACAAAACGTTGCGCTAGCTTGGAGAAATAGAATGTTGTAAAATGATACCTTAACTCACCCTAAACATTATTAATGTGCACGAATAAACAATCCAACTAAACATCTTTATGTTTCCAGTTGTGGATTTATCTTTACCTTCAACCTAAACTACAGTTTAAACTCTAGACAATTACAATTGAGATTTTTCACGAATACTCGATAGTCGATATATCAACGGTGAGCCTCATCTGGTGTTGTTCTTTGAACTTATCAATCGAGCCTCCTTGAGGGAATTGGAACGATGTAAATTTGTTATTTAAATGTTTTGGCTCCAATCGGAATGGAGAAATAGAGGCGCAAAACTGGAAACGAAGACATTTTTCAACTGTCTTGTTGATATAAATGTGTTGTGAAATATAGTCTCAACTTGTACCCACTATTTTCTCTATTCTAGAAAATGATAGAGCTGTATTGATAAATCCGTCACAAAGTCTATTAGTGGAGTAGTCGAGTTTCTTGTACTGTTAGGGTGTGCAACCTTGTCGCTTAACGTCAAACGTTAGACTGACGTAGATTAATTGACTGGACCGCGTTTTCATACCATCCGTCATCTTATCATCGTCATCGGTGACTGATAACGTGGAATAGTTGGGCCACGATTTTAAATGAGTCGATGTCGTTATAACAGGTGATGCGGAAATATCGGCCGCTATTCCCCTAGATAAATTATTTATGGCTGTTTATCGGCGCTGTAAATAGCCGAATCACTTTCGCCAACTTTCAAAGATGTCATTTTTTCCCGGCGGTATTGTTGTAGATGATGTATAGTCGTGCTGTTTTTCCGACATAAATCCACAATGACTATATTTATTATAACGGTTGAAAAAAATTCACGATATTGTCCTAAAGTTAAACTCGAATTATAATATATCGTGTTGTTTTATATTATTGAAATTACAGGAATGAATATATATAGAGTTTCGCTTATCCGGCCACATATCCTAGCACTCTTTACATCCGGTATCAGGCTGTAAATACATCAAACTGTATTGATGGGTTCCGGTCGCTGGTTCCGGTTCAATAGGATAAACTAGGTAGCGGGTACAAGAGGCAATGTCCGTTATAAAATCAGGATATAGTGTTGTTGACTAGATTCAGGAATTGCCACGTCATCTATCTACAACTATGAATAATTGTGGAAATAAACAGCAAGTTTTGTAGTTTGATTTTCCTGAAAGAAACGCTTCGATTCGTGGTCAAATGTCTGTTAGTTATTGTGTAATATCGATAAATTCAGCTATATATAAGACTTGTTCATGGTCTCTAGAGAATTGGTTCTTTAACTGAAACTCCCGACTTTTGACAGGTCTTTGATTTCTTACCGGTAACGGAACCACACCAACTAATACAGTAAAAGATACACAACAATGTAAAACTTCTAGCATCTTAGTTTATGGCGTTTTACACGCCATTTATCGATATTGAGCCACCATAAATACGTACAGAATCGGTTTATTTTGTTGGATAATTTCGAAAAAGACGCCCATCATTGTGGCGATATCTCGAAATGATTTATGTTGGCGTGGTGTTGGTAATAAATCGCTGTGGATTTTCCGTTAGACCGTTGGTTAGTGTTGAACGCTTTCCACTGGGAATCATACATAGCGATAATTTATTTGGAAAATCTTGAGTAATGCAAATAACATGACTAGAACCCGCCTCATTACCGATTCCACCTATCTTAATAGTCCATTAAAACTTGATAGTTTACTTTTATAATTTACGACAAATTCTAAAGTAATAAGCGAGCTATTTAAATTTGGGGAACTTACCTAGAGTTATCAATTTGACAATTTGTACAACATCGCAATTTTCTCGCACCTCCAAATAGGTTATTTCGCATTTATAAGTGGCTTCGTCTTCAATTTCAACGGGGGAAATCTTCAACAATGTCTCATTTCCGGATTCGTTGTATTCCACAGTCATTCTAGAAAACAAAACAAAAAAAAAGAACAATCTCTATATAAATATCATTTTATTGCTATTATTTCGCGATAATCTCATTTATTTTAATTAAAAAGTCAAACCGAGATATAATTTGTATAATTAATCTGCAGGTTCATCGGCTGAATTATAACAATAAATAGTCGCCACGTGGAAGTAATTTTCTTATCCTTGGCCGTGGAAGAATCGATCCCCAATTAGCTATTCCTATTCCAGCCAACTAGTTTAACAATTAGCTCGTTAATGAAGCGAAAATTCCCACTATTATCATATACTTTATAATGAAAAAAAAAATAGATTTTGTTCTACTAAAATCACTGGATCAGCTAGTGTGATTTTATCGCCAATAAACAGATCCAATAGACAAAGTCCATTAGGCAATGAGTCAAATGATTGGCCGTTAAAAGCTGTATATTTGTTTGATAAACAAATTTTCCTTTTATTTTGTGTCTCCGGGAAAATTTCGATAAGTTCCTAGAATAATCCCAAGTGCATGTTGTTGACTTTAGCAACTTTTAAGCGGATTGTCCCGCGAATTGCTCGTTTCGATCGATCATTCGGCTTTTTTTTGGGGGGCAATTTTGCCACGAAAACAGACGGACAGCTGTACAATGAGCAACAGTAGATGGGAGGACAAATGTGGCTTTGCGACAGTTGTGCTGGAGATGTTGACAAGTGGTAATATTAAATTCATATATGCGTTCAGTTAAATAAATTTTCTATGCAAATTTATTTAGATAAACGTTATGTTGCCGACGTACGGTATTATTATTATTATTATTATTATTATAGGGAATTTCCATTAGAATTACAGTCAAGATTGTCAATTAACAACGGGAAATCTCACGAATTGTGAATGAGGAAAATATTGACATGAAATAATAGAATTTGCTCTTAATTCGAAACAAATCAGAAAATTATCGATATTTATTCCGCAACATAGAATGTTTTCGTTGTTGATGAAGTCTTAGAAACTTTTGTGGATTAGAAAGCAATCACTAGGCTACTTTTGACGAAAAGATCCTCTCGCTAATCTGGGACTACCGATACCAACTTAGTTTGGAAGTTTCTCATGGATCCATCTCCCATATCGAGAACAAATTGGTCGAATTTTGTGGATTTTCGACAATTCGAATTTAATTGCTGTTAATTTTATTGACGCGCCAATTTCATTGTTTTCGCAATATTGTGACACAATAGAGAAAATATTGTCGATATACAATAACAAAAGTAATAAATTACAATGTATTGGATAAAGTAGGTATTGGGGTATCAGCTTGTGAAATTCCATTATAATGATCATAGAACAATGGGTTTTATGTGTGAGAGATTTATAATAATAATAATAGACAAGTAGATTTCGGGTTTTTGAACAAATAAAACCCCGAGATCGCAACAATAACTAATATTAACAGTGAATAATCGCTATATAGAACCAATCAATTATTACATAAATAACAACAGAACTGTTATATAAATGGACATTACACGTTTCTATTATTTTATTGCAAATGACTATAATTTTCAATTGGGAATTTATAATGTTTAGGCGTACGTTGTGCACATATTTTATTCCATTAAATAGAATTTCCAGCCGAAATTAACTATTCATCATCACACACAACAGTTGCAATTAACATAAAATGCGAATTTTTCGCGACTAATTGATAAATCAAGCCCGCTATAGCAATTTCAACTGGGGCACATCAAAATTTTTTCAAAGTTAATCATTTTACTGATTAGATAAATAGATTGGACTTCTCTCAGTTTATTGGAGTAATTATGAGTTTTTTTTTTTGATGTTATAAAACGGTTACTTTGTCGAGCGAAGCGGAAAAATCTGAATATTGATCCAATTTCCAGGCTATGAATAAATTATAATTCATCAATTAGACCATCAAAGAATTCTATTTCGTTCGAAATAAGACGTGTTTCAGTTTAAATGGATCAACTTGTATCTGTTCACAAATAAAAACTACTTACAACTCGACTTGTTTATGTTTATCAATTCGACTAGAGCTTGAATGCGAACTTGATGAATTACACACGATAAAAAAAGCCGAATTTCTAATAGTAGAATTTTTCTATTAACATCGATACCGAGCTCCATTGATGCCATTAATGGAACTGTAGTTAAAAGCAGACATTTTTTATGCGATCGTCTACATGTGGACTTTATGGACGAATTTACGACTATTGGAAACTGAAAGTTTCCGTAATAAATCCGAATTGGGGACCATTTTCTAGATCGAGGCATCGTAAACAATGCTCTTTGAAAAATTCAATTATTATTCGGTAAATTTCACTAAAATCGACCAGCCGACTATACAATTTGATTAAAGATAAAATCGCAAGATTTACACTAATTACTCGTTGTGTAGATAAGAATAATAAGCGGTTACTGTATCTTGGTCGTTGTGTTTATCTCGCCCGGCGCCTCCACCAAATCCTCTTCGCATTTCTCCCATCTCTGTTCGTCTCGTACAATCCCGACAATGTCGTAATTCACGAGAATCCTGATCCGTCTCTGACGTATTTACTGCGGTTAACAAACCGCGCCCTTCGTCATAGAATGTGGCATTGTCACCTGCAGGAGACTACCCCTGTGTCGTGTGATGAATGTCGCTGGAATTTTCCATGGAAAAGGGGATACGCCGCGAATAGAAAAAATGATGAGTAGAACAACGAAAAAAATTTCCACATTGCGCTCCGAGCTTATTAGATGATGAGCGAAATCACTGATCTGGACTCGACTGCAAAACAAAAACGGCAACTAAAGAAAAACCGCGACCTTCTCAGTTAAATAAAAGTCCTGAAATACTGAAAATGAACAGAAAATATATCATCCATCATATCTATCAAACAATTGTGATTTGAATCGTTAGTCATTCGTTTCGATTCAATCGCCTGCAAATATAGTTTGAAATATTGACTTGAAATGGGAGTTGCGTCGATGTATGATTTCGTATTGTTATTCTTTTTCGTTCAGCAAGATAAATAGAAAGGGGATGTTTTATCGTATAGATGTAGGTAGGTTTGGAGATGGAATCGTTTTATTTGATTCACAGCCGGAGGATGCGAATAGACAATCTTCGATTACATAAACATGAGTGTCTGGGGTGGAGACCATCTTTTTCGAGGATTCCCTTTTGCGATCAATTATAAACTTGATGGTTCGAAATTTGGACAATTTCACGATCTGGAAAAGTATTGGCGAGAAAATTTGGATTGGGTTATAGGGGAGAATAACGATCTCTCTTGTCCAACTTTGCACATAAAATCCAACAGCATTCTACATATAGCTGAAACATTCAGATGACGAACTGTTGTATAATACCTCTTTTTCCTGTTCTAGAACATCTGGAACTTTTATAATATGAGATAATATCCGAAAGCTCTCCCACTTGAACTTGTACAGCCTCAGATTTTAGCGTTTATTTATTATTTTCCATTCCGTATTAAAAACGCATATTCAAAAGAGAGTGGATATTTAAAAATTTAATGATGAAAGTACTCAACAGTAGCTTTAATATTTATACAAAATTGAAGGGTGTAAGTTATTAAATTTCGCTAATGTATTCAAAATACAACGATATATATATATATATACACGACTTTTTCCGTTTTCAATTCAATTTCGTTATTCCGACGCTGTAATTGGTGGAATGTTAAAAAAATTCCTTCGAAAACATCTTCGGGCCGGTACAATTACAACAACAATACACAAAAAAAAATTCCGGCGATATTCGGAAAAAATTCTAATAAAAATCGCCCCAGTTACTTTTATGTTCGGATGGCGAGAAATCAGCAGAATTTCTGCTGAACTGGGGACCACCTGGAGCATCACATGAAAAACTTCCCAACTTCCCAACAAAAACTGTAGAAGTCGACTTAGATTACAATAATCCACTCGATCAACAATAATCGCAATAGATTCGATAGAGATCAGTTTCTTATAAATGGTGCATCGATGAAACAGCCCTTATAAGAGTGTTAAAGGATCAATAATGCATAATTTTGCTTGAACAATAAAAATAATCAGCTTTATTGGGGTGAAAAGTCGTTTTAAACGACCTAATATTCAACGCTTTTAGATCATCCAGTTTCGGGCAAGATCTCACTTACAGCTGATAACAATTATGGCACAACGTTAACTTTCGCATTTTCTATGTTTTCCCGGTGTGTATTTTTATGGTGTCTGGTAAATTTCACATAATGAGACTTTTATATGTTGAAAGATAATTTTACGAATACAAGAAAATTTTGTGATCTTCGAAATTGGATAGCGTGATGACTTTGTGAATGTTCCTTTTATGTAGATGACAAATTAGCGTAGTTCTTGCGTTCAAAACGATTTAAAAGTTGAGAAAGTGTAGTCGCCCTCATATCTCAAGGGAATATTGCACACATGACAACATTTCGAATTCATCCAATAATAATAATAAGAAGGGGCAAACTAATAATTTCTATTGTTGAAAGGCTTCAATCGATCGTTGAAAGCCTTCTAGAGGTTAATACTTTATTATTGTTAATGGTGGCGTGTTGTTCATAATAAATTTTCTTTAAATTCATGGACGACATTGATGGAGGATTGCAACATTACTAAGGGTTGATGTTCCCAACGAATGAGACGCAAACAGAAAGGTGATTAACCTCAATCTATCAGCTCGAAAAGTAATGTGGACCGACAACGAATCTACACGACCCTTCATTAAGATTCAAGAGCACATAATTTAATGTACCTACTTCTTCAAAATAGAGAAACATCCACTGAAGGGTGATAATCGGCGGGCATTTAACTGTAACGAATTCCGAACCTGTTTTTTTCATCAATTTTTTATTCTCTCCTAACTAACAGACGAAAGATTCGATAAATCAATGCACAGATGATTATTTGATGAATCACAAAGTTTTTTCTGTTACGTATTTTCTAGACTAGACGGGTAGAAATTTATCTAAATGAACAACAAAAAAAATGAGATTTATTATAGTGTTGACCGGTAGTTCTGATAGTGGAATCGATATAAATCATTGGGGGATATTTGCAGATTTGTTCTAAACATGCTTATAATCTAATTAGTAGTTGGACGAATATTCTGATTTATATTCGAAAAATTCCGTTGAAAATTTGCCAGGATCTCTAACGGTTTATCACAGTTGCGGCTAACCGGCCTCACTATAATTCTCAACCCTTGAAAGGATTCCCGCTATAAATAGGACAATATTGGAGATTAACAATCGAATAATTCGCAACGATCCCCGGATTTGATCGAAACTCACAAGACAGCAGTAAAGAATAGAAAACTCGAATTATCCCATAATAATAAATCATTCTTCCAATGTGAATTCCTCCTAGATAATTCACTGTTTGATATCGACAACATCTTTAATCTCTATTTTGATATAAAAAATTTTCACACTCTGTGCAATTTTTTGCTATCTCTAATTTATTCAAAGCTCGTTTTCCTAGTCTTTTTAAGCATCATAAAACAATCGCAATTTTTTTGCAAGTTGACGACTCTAATAAAAATTTAAAGGACAATTTGCTCCTCATATTCGATTCTCAATCGCTTAAAGAGACATATCTCTCTAATGCGAGACTAAAGGGTAGTTAACCCTCTAGAATTGTTGACAATTGATGCAATCGCTTATTGGAAGAATTAGTTTTAGAATTCCCACCAATTTCAAAATGTATAACGGAGACTGTATTCATTAGACTAGAGAATTGTGTTTTTTTTTTTGTGTTTACGGAAAGTTCCGGATGATTAGATTTACAATATTGTGAAATGGTGCGATCAATCTTGAAAATTGCGACTCGCCTCGAGCGCCATCATTTCTAAATGGTAGAATTTCCGAAAAGATTTCGGATGGTGGTGCTAATTTACATTCGAAAATATAAAATATTTCACTTGTTTATAGCCGGAAGCTGAATTTTAAAGTGTTCCAAATTTGGCAAATGTCTGAAAGTTTTAATTCAAGCGTTAATTTGTTTCAATAAGTCATTGCGGTGAAACTTTCGTCCTGCGAGACGCAATTCCGCTCTAATCAGTCCGAAATTATTACGATTATTAATATTGTGATGGTTGTTATAGTCGAAAAATTGTAAACTTCATTTATATACAAGCCATTGCTTTTCTGGCAAATATTTATTAGAAAACACTTCTATTGTCTGTTGGCGCTTGAGATTTTCCAATTGAGCGACCAACTACGAGACTAGCATCGTAAAACTTGGAAGGATTTTCCGTTTCTCTTTCCATCTAAATGTATGTTTGTATAGCGTCTATATGTACAATGGACAGTAACGAATATGGCCAGTGGAGACGTGCTGTCTTTTTCCCACAAAAACAGACAAAAATACAATTTCGAATAAAACCGAATCGAAATAGAAACGATTCACTTTACACGAACAACTCGAACAAATCTACATTAAAATCATTATTCAGTTTCGATTATCATTGAATATTGAAACAAACAAATTAGCCGGTTATGTACTCGATTTTCCAACACACCAATTATTTAAAACGGAAATTATACAATTCTCCAACCCCAATGACCGTTATAGAGGGACCAAAATCGACAGCCCTTCTTTAATTGATAATTCGATTAATTTCAACTCGTCGATTCTACGATTTTCATCAATCAATATCGTCATTTTTATCGTATATGATTCAATTGAATATGTATAGATGTCAAGTCTACAGTTATCCTGAAGGATTGTAGATCCTGCGGCGAGCCTTGATGTCGCAGCTCGTTAGCGATACTGTAGCGAGCCCAGCAAATTGGAATCGTTATTTTAGTGTTACGTTTCCAACATATACAGCATATCTTGTTTTTATAAAGAGAAATTGTAGCAAAAAATAAATGTGGCTCTTCTTATAATAAAAAATTTTTGTCGAGATTTCAAGCTTCTTAGCTCAAATTGTCGTTTCAGTACAATAATGGGGGATGATTAAAGTGTTCAGTTATTCAACAACAGTACAAATCGAGATTCATACCTTATGGGTGATTTAAAATGGGAATCGTGCGATTAATTTAGTAGGTGGTCTATATTTGAGAGACTAACGGTGTAAGTTCAAATAAATCTCCGGATTTGATTCCAGACTAATGATAGTGCACCTGCATTAATAATAATGATAGTGGATGATAAAACCATCTCTAATTTGGCTAATGGATGCGGATTTCGGGCTTTATTTATCGAATAATACTTTCAGTCGAAATCAGATAGAACAATCCAATTAATAAGCAAAGGTGAAGTTCGTATAATCATCGATTCAATTGTTTATAGATTCCCGGAATAATTCACAAAACTAAACTCGATAACCTTATCACGTTCTGGAAGAACTAGCAAGTTTAGTTCGATCACAAGACAAAGATGTTATCGGTATATTGAGCCTTTGGCTCGACAATAAATAATAGTAATCGATGCTAATAAACTAAAGTCTTTAAAGCTAATTTAATAGACTCGATGCAAGTCGCATATTGTCCGGATTATTAACGACGAGAAAGATGGTCGATATGAGTATTAAAGGTCGTCATTCAAACTTCACAGATTCCATTATCATTGGGGGAAAATTCGAGGAACAATATTTCCCACTGATATAATTTGTGCTGTCGACAGCATTTTCATCACTAATACAACCCCTATTCACATATCGTATAATAGGAAAGTTCTATAAATAAAGGTGTTGATCGGTCACGATTGGTGGATTAAAATTGACTCCCTTAGAATCGAACTGAACAACAATGGCCCTTTTCCAGTTCCAATCGGCATATAGTTCAAAATCTAATCCCGATGTGTAAAGAAAAACTACGGCAATACATATTGATGGAATTGAAATGCTACCTCTTTCATTCTCTATCTCTTTCTCTCGTTTTCTCAATATATCGATAGCAATTGAAAAGCGATTGGTGATTTTAACTCAAATTTCCACAGCTCCCTCTATAGTTAACAAAAAAACAAACAAAAATTGAATAGATAGAGGCGAATAGTTTCTTTTCACCGATAGTAGACAATATTTATGGCCGCAACTGTACTTATAGCCGTTGTTTCACAGATTGGGGCATTAAATGTGACACATATCAAGGCCATATCGTCGGCCGAAACGACAAACAACGATCATCATCTTTCATCGGAAAGAAAAAAACTGTAATGTTTCCCTAAATGGTTATTGCATTGTTTATTATCAGAAACAAATGGTGACGATTTCAATGATTTATTCGAAAGTGGCGTCAAGCTTGCCAACCTTAAAATAATACATCTTTCACAAGTTGATCATGAATTCATCGTTAAATGTTGCAAATGTTGAACACAACATAAATCGAATGGACAGAATGTCGACATTTGGCCGAGAACATAACAATGCTTGCAGAGCATCCCAGTTAAATAGCAGCATAACAAGCATAGCCAGATGGAATTGAAATTTTCATAATCTGCAGATTTCGTTCCAATTTCGAAATTTGATTCTACGATAATTGAAACCCGGTCAATTTGAGGTGAGCTCGAGGCCGTTTGATAGATTCGATTTTATTTTTGGTTGATTGATAATAAAAGATTTATCATCGATATCTATGAATATCGTGTAAAATTCTAACAGGGTCGTTATTGTATATATGGACTTATGTGGGTTGACAGATTTGGGATTTGTGAACGAGTAAAATTGGGCATATTTTCAAACTGTCGAACCGATAACTGGAAAAATATTTACACCTCGGATTGTTGTTCACTAAAGTTGAGTGCGTAAATTTTTTCGGGTGGCAGGAATTTCCCGAAGCCCGATAGATCGAGATTTTATCAGTCCACAGATTCTCGGAGATTCCCCCGTATTTTTCGAATAATTTTCAGCTGAAATTTCAGCGAATAACCTGAAAATTATCGATTTTATTCCGTTGATTGAACATCTCGCCCCTCTATGAAATAATTGAGATATTTTCATTTTTAGCAGAAGTCGCGTTTCTTACACAATTTTATTTGTTGACTGAAACTTGAGATTTTCCAGAAAAGCTCCTTTATTTCTATACAGAAATTCCGCATTTTCCTGTTGAACTCAACAATTTTCTGATTAAATCTGTTGTTTTCCAAAGTTAAGTGCATAAGTTTTTTAAGTTGGCAAGAAATTCCGAAGCTCAAGAGATCAGGATTTTTTCGGTCCAGAGATTTTCGAAGATTTCCCCGTATTTTTTGAATGATTCCGGCTTTCAGCTGAAATTTCAGCGAATATCTCCAAAATTATCGATTTCATTCCGTTAATTGTACATCTCATTCCTCTATGAAATAATTTTAATATTTTCAGCAGAAGTAGCGTTTGTTACAAAATCTCATTTTTTCACTGGAACATAAGTTTTTTCCAGAAAAGCTTCATTATTTCTATACAGGAGCCTCACTTTTTTCAGTTGAACTCAACAATTTTCAGAATTATCCTGCTGTTTCTGCAAGTTGAGTGCATAAATTTTTTTGAGGTGGCAGGAATTTCCAGAAGCTCAAGAGATCAAGATTCTATCGGTACACAGATTCTCAAAGATTCCTTCGTAGTTTATGAATAATTCCGTTTTCAGCTGAAATTTCAGCGAATATCCCCAAAATTATCATTTTTATTCCGTCAATTGTATATTCCACTTCTCTATAAAATAACTCAAATATTTTCAGCAGGAGTCGCCTTTCTTACACAATTTTATTTGTTAACTAAAACATGAGTTTTTTCCAGAAAAGCTCCATTATTTCTATGATGAAGCTCTGATTTTTCAGTTGAACCCAACAATAACCAGATTTGATCCGTTGATTTTCAAAGTTCTTTTAGGGTGACAAAAATTACCCGGAGCCCAAGAAATCAAGATTCTATCGGCTCAGAAATTCTCGAAGATTCCCCGCACTTTCCGAATAATTCCAATTTTCAGCTGAAACTTCAGCAAATACCCTCAAAATTCTCGATTTCATTCCGTGAATTCAACATTTCGTTAGCAATGAAATAATCAAAATAATTTCAGCAAAAGTCGCCTCTCTTACAAAATCTTATTTGTTCACTGTAACATGAAATTTTCCAGTAAAGCCCTATTATTTCTATTCGGAAGCCTCACTTTTTCCAGTTGAACTCAACAATTTTCAAAATTAGTCTGTTGTTTTCCAAAGTTGAGTGCATAATTTCTTGGGTTTTTGAATAATTCCGATTTTTAGCTGAAATTTCAATGGAAAACCTCAAAACTAACGATCATATTCCGTTAATTGAACATCTCGCTCCTCTATGAAATAATCCAAGTATTTTCAGCAAAAATCGCTTTTTTTACACAACTTTATTTGTTGACTGAAACATGAGATTTCCCAAAATAGCTCCGTTATTTTTATTTTTGAACAGTTGAACTCAACAATTTCTTTTTATAGCAAGTACATTGTTAATTTCCCTTTATTCTACATCAAGGGGCATAAAGCAGCCCTAATATATCAACCAATAGATTTATCATTCTATAGAAAACCAACCACCGCTAATCACCGATCGATTCCGTTCAATCGGAAATATTTTAGCAATTTTTCGAATAAAACCGATGATCGAAAGGCCAGATAATATAGAATGATGGCTTTCCATGTAAATTAGGCTTAAGAAGGTTAATAGATGATTTATTGTATAGATTTAGAAGGATTTGACTATAACATTTGATATGTGTTCGTGATTCTATTTTATATTTTAACCAACCCCTAGCATATGAATAATTTTAATAAAATTTAATATTAATCGATCGCTAGAAATTTCCCAAGAAATTTCAGTTATTCTTTACGGTTAACAGTAATTCAAATATAATAAAAAATATAATAAAGAAATAAAAGTAGAAACGCGGCTTAAATATTTTATTATAATACCCCATTTTTATGGCAAGAAAGGTAAAGTACATGTATTAAAGTCTAGTTTCAAATATTAATATTTCAAAATTCACTAACGCTAGAGGAGTTATTTTATTCGCTTCTTTCACGACAAGCTTTTTTGTCCCGAAAAATAGATACCTTCGAGTGAGGAAAGTCCGTTTTTAGGCGTCTCGTTTCATCGATATTTCAATCGAAATTCGGCCCTTTTTAAGCCTATCACAGAGTCTCAAAGTCAGAATTCGAGCAATTTCGCATTGTATTGTGAATTGTGGCGCTGTACGTCGAACTATCTAACAAGAGCGGCACATTTTTATTTGCGCTCTTTAGCCGAAATTGTGGTACGTGGATCGATCAATTTTTGGAAGTTTCGAAGTTGAAAGTGAATTTTCGAGTCCTCATTATTGACGTGTCAAATAGGATCAAAATAAGATAGAAACGGGATTTATGTGTTTATAGAACAACACAAACATAAAATCATGTTGCTCTAGCGTATTTGAAAACAAAAAGCTTTGAACGTGATTGATGTTTTCAAGCTTGTCATTCAAGCGAAATTGAAATGTTTGACGGAGATTAGAATAGTGAAATGTTGAAAAGAAGAAATTGTCGTTTCGATCTTTAACGAACATCATTCGACTCATCTCTACAACATAAAAACGAAATTTTTATATGGAATTTATGGAAAATCGACAATATAACAAATAAATACGAAACGTGTACCACTTGAGACGGAAAAATGAATTGGATCAACTTGAATTTCTTATTTTTATTTCATTCTAATGAATATTATTATTTAGAATAGAAAGATATATTTATATTGAATTCGGAAAGAATGCTCAAAAGCTCGTTACGAATGTTTCCCAATCCTTGATCCTAACTTCAATTATTTCCATTATAACAACAGATATTGTCGCTTTGCAGACGTCTTGATGTTTCCCAAATATTATAATTCACTGATTCGAGTTGAATATCGAAAAAATTTAATAGATTTTAGCAAAAACAGCGTATAGACGGCATGGCAACATGTTGATCGAAATTAGAATTTTCAATTCGAGCCGAATTTCCGCTAGTGGAAATCAAGCTCTGAATAATAATAATAATAATAATAATAATAATAATAATAACACACCAACAATAGAATAAGAGTCCATATAAATGAATAGAGTACAGTTGTAGACATTGATTTTTATCGTTCAATGTAGAGAAAGACTTACATATAGAATTCGTTTTATTGCGGTCAAACGTCCAACGAGCGGACTATAAAATTGTGAACAGGACTGAATGAAATGTGAAATTCCGTCTCATTCTTCTCCTTTCATTGCATAAAATCCGACTAGATACTAAACTACTAGATAGTTCGAGTTCCAATTTTTTTCAATTAAAATTTTTCATTATGGAAATTTCGAAATCACGTTAAAGGAATTTCGACAATGATGGAATATCACAAAAAATAGAAAATTGTTGATGTTTTTTGAGAAAAACCGAGAATACTCGGAGAATAATGGAGTAATTGAATTGTTATCACTACAACCACTACTTCGTGTTACATGAAGGAAATTCTCCGAGGATCGATGATATTCAAAGTTAATTGGCCAATTTTCCACGTGGAAAACAAAAATTGGAGCTGTTGTTTCAGGATTCTCCACATTCATTCTGTTTATGGAAGTAGGGAACAAAAGGTGCATCACTGGAGGGTATGAAAATGGAACAAGGTAGTAATTATGGGAAATTTTCTGGAAAAATGGAGTGAACAGCATGTAAATGTTTGTTAGGTTTGGGAGAAATATGCCAGGATTGTAGATTTCCGGATAGAGAATAGTTGACAATATCTAAAGTCGGCTATTAAGATCGTCCAATTTCCATCAAGTTGTCAAGTCGATAGAGTTTCCAACTTAGTGGATTCAATATTAAACGAGCCTCTGCGGGCTAACCAGGACGAAGTTAATAGTGATACCGATGACAATATGCAAAGGACCTTAGTCCTTTATCCGTTACACGTCGACCACACGGTAGTCCTTTAACAAGGGAGTCATTCGATTCGTTCACAGCACAAATTAGAGATCGCTCAAAATAGTTCGAAAAGGATATGAATCGACATTTTCGCTTTCAATTCTAGATTGGATATCTTCAAGTCTTGAAGCGAATTGACACTTATTATCTGTACAGATCGATAATAGCCCGTCACAAATTCTAGACTTTACCCAATCTTATTTATTATTGATTTAGAGATTGAATTGTTTCTAGATTGAGAGACAAACCGAAAAAAATTAATGAAATGAGACGAGTCCTCTCTTGAGCCACACATTATCCGAATTCTTTGAACGATCACTTCGCAAAACTCTTCCATTACCGACAAATTCTATTTTGTTGGCATGTACTTTCCGTAATACAACATTCAGAATTTTTTTCTAGTTCTCTAGAGATCGAAGATAGACGGCGCGCAAGAGAAACGAACTTTAATCAAAGATGAGAGTATTTAGTAGCGTTTTTCAATACTTATAAAAATATTTTTTTTCTTCGCTAATAATTTATTATAGTCGGTCGAGCGAATG
Organism: Stenodera caucasica; assembly: GCA_037414795.1. Taxonomy (NCBI): domain Eukaryota; kingdom Metazoa; phylum Arthropoda; class Insecta; order Coleoptera; family Meloidae; genus Stenodera; species Stenodera caucasica. Next base: position 36,082 of record JAZBGZ010000065.1, read on the forward strand.
AGAAAATTAATCGAAACACTTCATTAATTCTGCGAAATTTATAACAATATTCAAATTGGGGGGAGGATGGGTGAATAGAGAATTTGGTTGCCAAATTTGGGGATTTGATTAAAAATGAAAAAGTTTTATTGGAAGGCTGAATTTAATACATCGGGAACTTGGTGTCGAACACATGGAATAAATTCTGGAAGTAACGGGAATTTTGAGAGGAATCCAGAATATGATCCGGGAGAAAAAGATTCAGATTAAAAATCGGCTGGCCGAAATTTTGATGGATAATAATTGGGTTACTTTTTGCCGAGGGAGTCGAAAGTATCATTGGAAATAATAGGAATTTCGTTAAATCTACTGAAGTTCTGTGGAAATTCTTCAGAAAATATAGCGAGTTTTCATAGGCTGAAGCTCTGATATAGTTTTCCTAGAATCAGCTAGAAAAACTGGTAATTAAGAGAAATGTTATAAAATTTGGATAAAGAGAATGGGAAATAATCGAAATAATTCATGATAAATCGGAAAAATTACAAGAAAAGTAGAGAAAATTTATTTGGAATGCCTACGACTTTCGAAAAACTCTCAACTAATCGTGTCAAGAGAGAAAAGAACTTCTTCAAAGGGAAATAGGGCCAAACATGCATGTACTTCAGGCACCAGAGCCTTTATCGGAAAACAAATCATGAATTTTCACAAAAAGGCATCAAAATGAATAGAATTACATATTGCCCTTTTGACCCCTCTTCTGCCTATTTTGACAATTTTCAACTTTCACTGTGACTCGTGAAATTTGTAGTTTTTCCCAAATTTGACTTCAGGACAAGGCTAGAAAGGCTTGCTCTAGTTCAAATTTCAAGCGTCCAAGAAAATAAGATATTGTACGAAAATTCGGCTGGAAAATTGAATTTTTCTTGTAAAACACCAAAGATGTGGATTATTTCATGAAAAATTGATAAGTTCGGCCACTATTTGTGAAAAAACTCAAATTGAAAATCTTCAGACTGCTGAAAATTGAGAAACTCTCCCAAAAATCGTTCTATTTCGATTAGAATAAAATGAAAATCCTTAATCATGTTCACTTTGTACTTAATCATGAATAATTTGATCTAATCATGAATGAATGAATGAAATAATAATGGAGCAAAAGCAATAGAGAAATATATTTTCATAACAAGCGCCCTTTTGACCCTTCTATTGCCTTTTTTGTTGATCTTTGACCTTCACTGTGATTCCTTGATTTGTATTCTCTCCCTTATTACAAATTTAACTCTAGGACAAAGCTAGAAAGGCACATCTCCAGTTCCAATCTCAAACGTTCAAGAAAATAGGATATTGTACAAAAATTTGGTTGGAAAATTGAATTTTTCCTGTTGGACACCGAGATTTTATAAAAAAAATTGGTAAGTGGAGCCGCTATTTGGAAAAAAGCCCAAACTCGAGAGTTCGACAGCTGAAAATTGGAAAACTCCCTCAAAAATCGTTCAATTTTGATCGAAATAAAATGAAAATTCCTACTCATGTTTGAATAAAAACGGATTCTCAAGCGAAATTCACCATTTTAGATCCGGCCCTTTAGACCATGGTACTGTTCCAAAAAACCCACAATCTCGATCTCGATCTCTTTGATTCAAGCTTACCTAATACAAACTTTCAGAATTTTATCAATTTTAGAGTTTATGATAAGTGAATTGAAGCAGTTGAAAATGGAAGATCGAGACTGGGATCCGGATCAAGATCTAGAGTTCCATAGAATCGGTCCCACTATTGACTCAATTTTAAAAAAAATCCCTACTCATGTTTGAATAAAAACGGACTCTCAAATTTTAGATCCGCCCTTATAGACCATAGATGGTTCCATAAAAATCACAATCTCGATCTCGATCTCTTCGATTCAAGCTAATCTAATACAAGCTTCTAGAATTTAATCAATTATAGTGCCCATGACAAGTAAATTGGAACAGTAGCTGATAGATCCGGATCGGGATCAAGATTGAGACTTCCATAGAATCGGCCCCACTATTAACATAGCTATTTTGATAGTTCAGGAAAGTTTCTAATGTGATAATACAGTTGATTCAACTTTAAATAGCGTATTTAGTAACGAAAATAACTGGAATTGCTTACACGAAAGACCAACATTAAAATTGAATCAACGAAATTTTAAATCATATGGTTTGAATGGGAATATAAAAAAGAACTATCGAAGTAGAAAGAACTTGTCTATTTCTGTATTCGCTTTCGAATTTTATTGAACCATTCCACGTTATCATATCAAACTTGGTATGTAATTCGTTCGGGAAATCCAAATAGTAATTCATGTGTAATACGTGTCGTTTAGCCGATAAAGTCGATCGAATTTGTATTACAGAACTATTAACACGAATATTGGTAAACGCACCATCTACGTAAAATATATATATTTATATGCAATACATTCGAATATGTTCCTAATAGATAACATCTACAATATCAACAATATTCAGGATTATTGACTAGTAGAAACATCAAAACTGACATATGTTATAATGATAAATCCATAATCGACGATAGTTTTTGTCTTTATTCAGAATCGTTAAACAAACAGAATTGAGAAACAAACAAACTATCGGAGAATATTTGAACAAAGACCAATTCCTTACGTAAAAATGATACGATATTTTATCAGCAATTCGTCTGTTTAAAGTGTGTATTGTAAATTTTTTTTCAATCTTTTTTTATTAAACGACATACAGAAAAATGATGAAAATAAAACAGAGTTTTTGTGGGCGACTGTACAAGTTATTATCAAAATATATTATACCTGAATTGATAATATAACAAGAATCCACTAGATGTTGTTGAGGGAAAAAGCGACACTTAAGCGGCGCTGTTTTAATGAGATGTTATTAAAAATAATTATTCGGTAAAGTTTAGTCTCCATTTAGTAAATTCCACGCATTATTTCCGACTAATAACTAGACGCCCACTCGTCGCCCATTTAACATATCCCTTAAATCTTAAATAATAAAGCGTACGGTTTATTGTTTGATTGAAACGTTTGTCTTTGTTACAAAGCTCGCTTATTTCAGTTATTGAGGCGTTAATCCGTCATGCCAGTTAATGTCGACTAATATTCTAACTTGAATAATTCATCAAACTATCAAATAAACTCGAGCGAATTATATTGGATTTGTATCATGTCGTTATTTAAACAGACAATAATTCTAAACGTTTAATTAATTGATTGATTCGGTTCGAAATTGCCAGTAATGAAGTGTCTAACTAGCAACACTGAAAAAAATATATTCGAAAACTAGCAATGGGGAAAAAATCAGTTAATCAGCTCGGGTTTCGTTCAAGTTTCTCGCAATTCAATCAAGCCGAGACCAGAATTTTTCACACAAACCGATACTTGAGGGAATTGCTGTTTTCTCAAATACAACATTCACCAATCGAATAGAGATGTGATAATTTCGACTATATTGAAATTGCCAAAAATAGTCGAATTGTTAATAATTTAACCGAATTTATATCGCTTGACGCTGTTACATTTATTGGACAACATACATTAACTAAACGCTGTAATTTTGACATTTAATTATAATAAACTGACATAATTCCCGGATAATTGACCCATCTGACAGGGGTCGCGATCCTTCATTATCCGGTGGAATCGCTTTTTGGACGTCGAAATTGCAACTATGAATTCGGGGGAAATTAGACTTGAGCCATAAAAATTCTAAAAGTGTTTGTTTTCAGTTGCAACTATCAGTTTTCCTCTAGTGTTGCTCAAGATATCCTCCACTACTAGTCGTAATAACGAGAACGTGCCAAAACTGCTGAATTACCAAAAGAAAAAGCGGGAAATAATGCGTGGAAAGACACACGTTTCGTAGAAAATCCGACAGGATACATGTTTTCTTCGGCGATTTCCACCAATTATCTTATTTTCTATCAATTTGTATTTTCCTGCGGTCTAATGCTAAATAATCAATTTTGAGACAATTGTCTTGGCAACTAGAATTATCACTTTGATGATTCCGGACTAGTTCAATACAAAAGACGTTCCCAATCTAAGTTATCGTCACAATTAAAGACAAGTATTTAGTACTGAAAGGATTGGAAACGTTCCAAACATGTTTATGTCTGTGTCTCTAGTTCTCGACGAATTGAAATTTGCAGAAATTCCACTTTATATCACGATAAAAATGGAAATTAGTCCACGGCAAACGTTGAAATTACAGCTCAGACATTTTAATTATTTAAACTAAGCACTGTGAAACATAACAAAAAAAATCACAATTATCACGACTCGACTTTGTAATTTATTATTTTGACAACAACCGGAAGGACGACAAGTAATTCTAATTTGCATCCAAATTTCGTGTTTATAGTGCAATTGTCGAAAAATGCCCTCATTCGACTTAAATTCAAATTGCGAAATTGATCACTTCGATAATAGCGTTAAAGTTTCCAGTTTTAAATAAATTCGACGACTTTCTAATTTTTCGAATGGATTTTATTATTCAAATTCGTACTTTCGAGCGGTTTTACTGTCACACAAAACGTATAATTCGGTGTAAGATGGCTTAGTTTTACTTCTGAATTGTATCATTATAAAACGTAATAAAACTCCCTTATTGTCATTGTGGAAAGGGCATCATTCGAAACCGAACAACTTTCACGGATCTTTCATTTGATTATAAAACCGTTGCAAAATTTTATTGGTGTAATAGTTTCTAGAAGCTTGTTATTTATAACTAGAGGAAATTCAAATTTATCATCGACGATAGAGGAATAGGGCGAATTTTTGATTAAACGCCCCAATTTCGATTTGATGTAATCGCGATTATGATCAACATAAATCCTCGATGATGCCGCACATCTATTACCGTAGAAAAACCAGCTACTTAACAATAATTTAATGATGGCAATTTGGTAAGTTCAGAGACGGTAATAATAAAGCCATCAATTGAGATTTTGAATTCGCTTGAAATTCTAAAAATGGGGCGCATAATTTCGACGTATTTTTTTGTCAATTTTATTGGCAATGACGGAATGTTGAAAGACTCGGTACTGAATATTTGGGATGTATAGAAACGTCTCTTTCTTGTTTTTTCTTATTTCGAAGCTTGTTACTAAACAAATATGTTTATACGGAACTTGTTTATTTTATTTTGTGAGAATCCGTCTGTAAAAGACTAGAAACAGCCGCAATGTTTGCTAGTAGACTCGACAAAAAAATGATACTTTTATGTTAAAATTTGCTGTATAAAAAAAAGGGAGCTATCTGAATTTTTATCATGTGAAATATCTTCAAAGAACCCTCAATGTTGGCAGTGTTATTTTAATTAAAATGAATACGGTCAATATTCGTTTTTCAAAACGATACTCTCAAGTTTCTTAATTAACGCGTTAGTTCTTTCGTGAGATTTTCTTCTTTATTTCGATAGAATCCAAACCAAAATAGAGATAGTTATAATAATCAAAAGACTTAATTATAGGATTATATAATATAAATTAATGAGTTAAGCAGTCATTCAGAGATGACATAATAAGATAAATGTAAATCCGAAACACCGAGCTTAATGTAGTATTGAGTTTCTATTGAGTGATCCCAGTTGAGTGT
>JAZBGZ010000065.1:41737-66423 GCA_037414795.1 Stenodera caucasica
CATCGCTATAAATATTCCAAAGGCTTTTGACTTTTTTCCATTGGCGATTTTTTCAGTCTCAGACCGGAGGCAATTAGATCGATTAGATCGGCTCGGCTGTGAAATTCTCCATTAATTTCTTCAGCACAGACGGATGTTAATTTCAACAAAAAACTAACTGATAAACTAGAGTTGTAACGATGCGGTTTTAGATAATCCGAGTAATTCACAAGATCAACTCATATGGAGAGTCCTGTAAGTCCTGTTGTGGCTTCCTGGATTCCTGCAACTCTAATCTCAGGCCAAGCTCTAATATGTAAAGCTCTTGACTGAGCTTTGATAAGAATTATTGCAACAATTTCGATTATTTTCGCCGAATTTTACTAATTGTAAGAATTGTGTAGAAATGGTGGATGCGCCGGGCGCCAATTCATATTGTTACAGTATCCCAGTATATTTTATGTGTTGTGGAAAAAATATAGTTGAGTAGAAGCGATGTACCACATCTAACAAATGGTTATGGTAGAGTTCTAGTGGGACAAAAACCAACTTTGAAAAAGGCAACTGGAACAGTTCGATTAATTTAGCATATAAATCACTCACAGGTTAAGTTAACCGTTTTGTGAAAAGAATCGTAAAGAATTGGGGTAAACGAGAGATAGTGGAAATTCAAATTCGTACAATTCGTATAGTAAAAAATAACCGTTCCCACTCGATTCGTTTCGAAATGGAACAAAAGCCAGAATTTTATCGTCCAGTCGTAATTCAAATGCGTCTTATTCTCGTTTGTTGTTGTTGTTGTTGTTGTTCTCAGCTAGCAAATAAATAGAAGTTGACGACGGAATTTAAGCGAATTACAAGAAAAGTTGTCGAGTAATTCTTCTACTTATTGTTAGGAGATGAGTTGAATTAATCGCAACCAAAATAAATGTTGAAACTTCAACGGTAATCCGTCCACGTTGCGGAACTTTACAAGACCTTTCTCTTTTCGGATGGATAAATCAATTTTTGGAGGTCCTTTTTGATGTTCGGATCTATCTATAATTCCGGCATGTTCTAATAAGTTTGGAAAATTTATGCTTTTTCTAGTGTTGGGTTGCTAGAAGTTCAGCCGGCCCTAGGGAGACCCAAATCACGTTGTTGGAAAAATTCATTATTAATATCGTTCAGAATGGAATAATTTAATCGTTTTTCAATCTGTTGTATCCAAGTTTCTTGACGATTTGACTAGTTTATCCGCAGATTAAATAATTCGGAGATATTTGAGACTCTCTTATTTATGTGTCATGGATTATAAATAAAATGAGATTTCGAGTCCAATCAGTTTTGTGGATTTTTTGTGCACGTTATGGGTGAATTATTTCAGTTTTCGTGTATTTATTTCTAGATATAATTTTGTTCGTATAAAATGAACTATTCGAGGATGAGACATTTCTACGAGAAAAACAGTCCAATTCGCTACATCAAAGGAAAGCTTACGTCTTCTACGAAGTGGAAATCAATCAAGTTGTACACGTAAATTAAAATTGTCTCGACTCGACTTCAAACAAACGAGCTAATGGAGATCGTCGTCGTTGGAAAAAATACCAAAAAGAAAATCAACAAAAATTGTAAAATTATTCAAATTGTAGTTGACTTTTTCGCTGTTTCCTCGTTAAAGCGCTGAAATCAACGAAAATTTTCCCGTCATTGATTACAGTGGAAATGTATTGATGACGTCGAATGGTTACCTAGTCAATTTATGGGGGTGTTTTAAGGGAATTAGGTCTACGTTACGATTGATCGAAAAGTCCAAATTTCCCGACACAGTTCCGTCGAGATATCGAATACGGATAACGGCAAGCTGACTCGTCCAAATTGCTATGTGTTATATTGACGATTTTTTAGGAACGAAAATTGGGAAATTTCGCCAGTTGATCAGTTATAATAATTACGGGCTTAAATCTTTTACGGAAGTTTCTCGATAATCGTTATTGCGGGGCAAAGTGTGGAATCGTGTTCATGACGGAAAAGCGGCCCTTTATCCGCTTAGGTCACAGCCTACCTCGATTCGGATTAGATCATTACGAAATTTCGCAGATCCGTCATTAAAACGCACAAAAAGAAACAACCAATTGTAGCTATTTATTGATGAATTTTTAAACCCGCATCATCTGGTCGAGCTTCGAAATATTGAGCATATCGGCAATTTACCGCATGGATTTATCCGGCAATAAGGGAGCAAAAATAGAAATTACCGACTATTGTAACTTACCTTTCGGTAGCATCGCCTTCTGCTCGAGCTACTTTGCCGGCTTGACTGAACACATATATTCTGGATGTGTCCCTGTACCATTTCACACTGTGCAATGTGCCGCATTGGTTGATGTCAACTCGACATGGTAATGTGACGTTCGACCCGGCATGTGCCCGGACTTCCGTCTCCTTCGCCACTGCAACAAAATAAACATCGAAAATATCACCACAAAATTCTATAAAATAGAAATTTGCGCTATTTTGAGTGATAATAAGTGATTTAGCGCCGCATCAGGCGTGTTTCTATCAGAAAAAGTCTGTAAGTCGGGACCGGGACTCGAACCCGACTATATATCGGAGCACAACTGAAACGTCGAGAGTTCGAGCCTCTGCACTGCTTTCAGACTTTTTTATCGGGAAAAAACTGTTTATATTTCTGTGCCGTTCCAACAAATGTCCTGTCAACTTATCGTAAACTTTATATTCTATCGCTACACATTCACAATGTAATACATCACTAGTAAAAAGTAAAAATGTATATTTTTGAATAAATGAGACTACAAAAAGAAATAATGGAAGCTTGTATGGAAAAACGCGGCGTACTCTAATAATACTCGACCGCATCTGCTCGAGATAATATATCGATTTGAATTTCTTTAGATTGACTTTATTTTCAATATTATTACCGGGCTATTATTGAGCAAGTTTGAACCGATTAAGATAAATTTACAACTAATCGTGCAATAATTGCATTAACACAATGAAATTGCCTTATCCGAGAGTTGTGGTTATTTGTGAATGGAAGAAAATATGGTGTTTCCTTCATTAGTGTGGTTTTCCTTGAGGACCTTCGTCGGTGAAGGGACTGTGGCTAATTGGTGGGGAAATTTCAACGGCCTTGTAGCAAAGACGGTGTTCAACTTTATTGGAATCCATTGGAGCGGCACAATTGAAACTTTGGTTTAGAGAATATGTAAAAATATTGTAATTTGAGTGTAAATTCCGGACGGATAAAGCTCAACCAACAGGAAATTGTTCTTTCGAACAATTCAACATATTCATTGAGTGTTGTATAATCAATTCTTATTAGCCGGTCGAAAAACTTATTTCACCAAAAATCGTTTATTTATAACAAGTAGCGAAACTTTTACAATAATTGACTGGAAAAACGATAAAGTGATTACGCGTAATTGCATTTTTTAATTTGTTGGGAATATTTTGATTGTCTCGAATTAGGGGAGATTTCCACAATAACAAACCATAATTGAAAACATAGCATCCCAGTCGAAAATAAGGAATATGAAGAATAAGTCCTAATTTCGACCTAACTACAGAGACACGAACTCGCCGGGAAATCAAAATATAAATCCGGATCTCATAAATTCAATGAATAGAGCGATTTATGGAATTTTCATTATTGTGATTGAGATTATCAAACACCTGCTCGAGCTCCAATTTCCAACAATAAAAACAACGAATTAGCATTATTTTTGTTTTCGCTTGTAATCAATCTCTCTATAATGATAAAGTCCGGATTATTTATGGTTGGGAATTGAAAATTGCACGCATAAAGCTCATTATCGGCCGTTATTATTTTTTTTTTTTTTCGCCAAATTGGCCCCCTCAACATTCCGATATTTGTGCTGCTTATGGACTAGAGGGTGGAAACAATACTAATTCAACAATTGACTACCAACGTATTCACTCCATTTGTGCCCTTTTCAATGGAAAAAACTTCATTGTTTTACAACCGTATTCTAGGTCGTTTTTAATCGAACTATTCTATTGAATTTTATCTTTTCAATTTTTTTTCGTAGAAAACAACAGAATTGTTTTTGGTACGTTCGTAATTTTCTCTGATAATAACTGTGATTAGTGGATGATTAATGTGTGAGAAAAACCATAAAAAATTTTATAGAGTTCTGTGAAATATTTTTACGTTATTCACATACAACATCACAATTGTTATCGTCCAGTTATAGTCAGTTGTTACAATTGCTAGTTCAAATAATAGCTTTAAAAAAGTCCACTTTTATTAAATCTCCCACTAGTTGCTACTTAATTTCGGTTTTTATCCTTGTTGAGGCTCTATTGTCATTTTTCCCTTGACACAACGTTCTCGTATCGTTAGTTTTACGTATCCTTTATAAATATCAAAGTAAATTGGTATGATGGCTGTTTTACTTTATTCACAACATTCAGAGAGATCTGAGCCGTGTTATCCTCGAGCTTTATTCAAAGCACGTAGTTAGTTCACGCCAACTCCACTACTAGATGCGTGATGTGAGATAGACTAGATGGGCTAAAATCCCTCTGTGCTTGTTTTACCTATGGGACATACCGTTCAAGGCATGTAGAAAATACCGGACATGGAAAAATTCCGTACAATTTCCACGTCAACTCGATAATATCTCCATTGTGAATATAAAACACCTCAACTTCGGCTCATCAACAATTTTTCCAATTAAATACAAAAAATTTATCAAATTCAATGCCTCTAAACCGATTGTGATCCGAACTCACATTGAAGGCGCCAATTATAATTCTAAATCAATATAGTTGTCGGTGATTCGATCGAGTCCTTTCGCCACCTCATTATTCTTCTTCAAACTTCTCACCAACAACAAATAAATCTAAAAGATACACACAATGTAAGTTGAGTTCAATTAATTTCAAGTAGACTCGAACTATACCGATATATCATACCATATGGCGCCATCTATGGGCTATTAGTTGGTATACGATAATGAACAGCTCACCTTATGTACTCTCTACATTTGAGTTTGACTTAGTGCGGTCGACTTATAGTCGAGAAACGTGATTTATTGTACAGTAAAACGGAAGACTAGAGTATATTCCGCACGAGCACCTATTGTTTTATGAGTCAAAACAAATCTGCTATTTCCCCCTTTATTTATATGCGGTTATTCGAGAAAAAAAACGGCAACAGTTAGGTGAGTTAGAGTGGAGTCGCCGCGAGAAGTGCATCGGATCCGGGGGGCGGGGCAATATCGTCACCTCCACTCTATTTGCTCACAAATCCGAACGATTCCGAGTCCACTCGACTTGTATGAGATGCGGTAGTTGTGAAGTTTGCCGGTTTCCGAACGGAAAACGTTATTCACAACACTCAGATATAGATTGAGTTCAAACAAATTTTGAATAGTTAGGGCGAGAACACTTTGAACTTTGTGCTAGGCAATCGAGTGTAAATCAAAATAGTGAAATGTTCGAATATCGAACGATCTAGAACAGAGCTCGCATACTATTCAATTTTTATTTTAATTGACGGCCTCATTATCGGTATATTCTATGAAATTTCCCGTTCGTATTTTATGACAGATTCGAGCCTCTGATGTATACCGTTGAGAGCGAAAAAAAGATGTTAGAGAAGCCAATAGCGAATATATCTTTTTACCACTTGAAACTTATACTGTAAATCGAAATTTTTATGCCGAAATGTGATTTATAACTGCGGTGGGAGTGATTTGTGTTTTGGGATAAGTTCAAGTTTTCCACCCCCTCTCGTGTCGCAGCAACTACCCCATTTTAAGACCAATCAAATTGCGACAATTCCCCGACATTTTTATGTAGGTACACAAAAAAACTCTCAATTTATTTATAAGAAAAAAACAAAAACGAAAGATATCGATGCGATAATGCAGTTTATTCGGGAAAACTGGATTCTAGAGCTTAAGTTGATGTTATAGTGAAAAAGTCGGTAGAGATGGCCGTATTGATAAATTACATTACATTTCTTTCAAATCCGACCACACATCCGCAACTCTATGGATATTTTCGTGTGTTACAACTTCTAAAATATTAGTTTTCTTCAATGTTGGATTTTCTTTTTATTCTTCAACAGTCTACTTAGTTTTTCCCAAACTTTTGAAACAATAGAACTCGAATATACATGGATGGTTACTTGCCCATATGTCCTCGAGTTTTTAATATAACGAAATTACGATTTTTAATATCAGTTTCTTGAGCACGACTTCTACCAACATCTTTATACCGATTTCGGGCCGATATTGGAATTTTCCCCGAAAAACTTCAACAATTACCGTACGATTCATTCGAATCAATCAAATCGATATAAATTGCATCGGTTATTATAAATGACGAGATTCATCATAATTACGTTTGATGTTCGGATAAAATGATAAATAATTAATTGTTGCGATTTGGAAAATTCGACAATTTCCAGCTTATTGATTCGTAAATAAACGATTTCTCGCTTTCAAGACATGTACCATTAATTATTCATGCGCAACGGCAATCAATTGAATCGTTTCGTTTAAGATTATTGGAAGAAATTTGGAATTTTTCCGATTAAATTCGAAAACTTTCGCAATTTCCAATTAAATAATTTTCCGAATTATGTCGGCGATCGGACGTATGGATTGATGGATATCGAATATAAATTCGATATGTAGTTGTAAGAGCCGGGCCCTTTACAATCACTGTTTAAATTGTGGCCAGTGCCCTATTAATCCCGACATATATCACGAGAAATCTGGAGAGATTAGGACCAGGATACGTGAAAGGATACACATTGATACATGTAGTTTGTCGTTGATTTCAAAAAGTCTCGATTCTAGTTGAATCAAAGCAAAAAATCCTGGATTTATAGTTGAGAAGTTTGATTGAAAAAAAATATTCGACAATTTCCTCGGAACAGAGTGGAAATTGGCGTATTAATTTGATCAGCGAGCTTTTCTGCTTGAAATTCATAATAGAATTGTTCGAGCGTGGCTATCGCGAAAAAATCAAATTTCGACAAGACAACAACAAAAAAAAGCCACTTTTTCTATTATTATCATCATTATTATTATTATAAATGAACGAATAAAAAGAAACTCAATATTGGAAATCTTCTAATGGGAAATTAACAGTAAGTCTTATCGTTCGTTTCATGGTCGTTAAACAATTACAAAACATTTCGATCAACTTTGCCGATCGTCAAAGTACAGCAATTATCCCTCGTTTAATTAAGTTTTCTTTGAAATAACAGAAAAGTTGCGTTCATGATGATAAAATCAATGATGATGATGATGATGGTTGGTTGGGTGATGGGTTTTTGTGGCATTTTGACAAATGATGGTTCGAACGAAATGTATTCACTCACGATAAACGTTCGTTGAGAAGATTGAATGTTTTTGATAGGTGGATAATGATCGGGAATTGCATCAAGTCGAGCTTTATTTATCGTTATTGTTCCGTTTGACGCTCGATATTATCGAATTCTAACGTTATTCGCGAATTTTCTGTAATGAAATCAATCGATTTTTTAAATAAATTAATAGTGGAGTAAGCTTCAACTTTAATCAGCTTTATTTGTGTCATCACTAATTGAATTACGAAATTAAACCGGGTGTTAGTTCGAATTGTACATAAATTTTATACGGGACTTTTCTATCAATATAATATTTTGTCGATGTCAGAAAGTAATTCGAGAACATATTGAACCATTTGTGAAACATATCTAACTTTATTTGATTTATTTGTTCGGCGTTCAAAATCGATCACATTAATTTATTTCTATAATTTGTGACTCGTGGAATTATAGTTGAGTGAAATAAAAAAAACAAAAACGCGGATCCGGTCCTGTAGTAGTGCGATATTTATGGGGATATATCGAATGTGTATCTGGTCTGCGCCACTGGTCGCATTGGTATTCATTCAGTATTGTAACGTATAGATTAGTTTGGGGACCTATATATGGCCCCAATGTCGTTTATTTTAATCTGTGTATAAAATTCGACTCATTGTAAACCTGTTCGGTAGCGATTCGAAAACCAAAAACAACCCCATTTTTGATCTCGAAGGGATTTAGAAAAATATCACGAAATATAACTCTCAATAACTGTTGATCGAACTTGATAATTCGTTATTTAAACTATAAATAATTCAATTCAACTATAATAACTGGGGTAATGGACGGTTCTGTAATTCTATTTGAAACATTTAAGTCGGTTCTATTGTTGGGCCCGGCGAACTCTATTCTATTGTTTTAATGTTTATTTCAGGACAACTAGAATGAAATATAATAGTCGTTATTTAAGACATCTCTTTGTTGGTGTTGTTGTCCATTCAAAAATATCCAGAAAGTTTTTTCCAACGCCGGAATTTGATTAAAAGTTTCTGTTGAACTTTATGAATTCATTATGAAAATAAATAATATTAACAACGATAAAAAAAAAAAAATGAATAATACTCAAATCTAAAAGTTTTGTCTGATTTCATAAACAAACAACACCGATTCTCGTTAAACAAAAGCCAAACTTCTTTAGACCGTGCGTTGTTATCAATCGTACAATTCCAATTCCTGCGGGATTCCTGCAGCCCAGCAAAATTTCTTATATGCCCCGAAAAAAACTCAATATCTATTAGGGGCGCGAATAAGCAGGAATAATAGTTTTTTTTACTATTATTATTTTTTTTTATAGCGAGAATAATCGTCGAGATTCTCTACATTATGTTAGCAGAGCTCGAGCCGCTTCATAATTCATCCCTTTCGGATGATTTAGTGGCAAAAAATTGTTCTGGCTTAAATTATGGAATTTCGTGTTGTTCTCCTCCGACAACATCCGGTGTCTCACCTGAAAATCGACCAGTTCACATCATTAATGATACAAAATAACGATTTTAATTATTCAAGGTTGGCATTCTAAACACGATTCACACGTTACTATTCCAATAATATAATGATTGTTGGTTTGTTTTTTGGTCGAGATTAATTGTGGGAAAAACACCACGGAATTTCCTGTTATTCGATTGTTGAGAAAACAATCTAAAATTGGCTCATTTGAATTTCGGTAGACTATTTCATTTGAATTCAACGATGATAATAGGTAGGCTCGGGCTATAATCGAGGCGCTAAAGTGTATTGTTTTGATTTATTCCAGTGTTAATTTCAACCCTGTAATTTGTCTAAAATAATGCTTTGTTACATTAACACGCTCATTTACAGTTCCTTAATATGGACGTTGAACGGTGTTCTAAACATGATGATTTACAATTTCGGGTAGTTAGATGGTGATTAGTTATGTTGAATTACATCTAAATTGATGATATAGACGAGTTTGTACGTGAATAATCGGAAATTTCCCGCGTTTTTATCGAATTTACACTTTTGTAGAAAAATAGAGCTGAATAACTTCACAATAGTTCGGAAGAAAAACCGAACTTAATCCCCATCCTCTATCCAGCTGTACTCAAGTGGAAGATGAGATGAGAATACGGCTGTTTCTATTCTTGTATTTCGGGAAAGTCACTGGTTCCCTAATTTTTTACAACCACCAAACTTGAAAGTCTTCCATTGAATTTTCCCATTTAAGTAACAGCTTAGGGTTTCGTATCTTTTCGAGATCTTCACTCAATAAGGCACGTGTTTCAATCAAAATTCAGGATGTTGGTTCTCTTTTAGAAAATAATTATATTTCAGCGGGACTTCGTTCCAATTAATTATTGATACAAAAAAAAAAAAAAATTGAGCCGGCCCTGTGTGAGATCATATCTTATTGAATTCTATTTAATAATAAGCGGTCTTGAATTCGCTTGATATTACAATTTTAACATTTAGTTTAGATTTAAAAGGAGGATATTAAACTCGCTAGATAGAAACATAAAAACAAAAACACCAGCTGACTCGCCAAAATTGAATTCTCCGCATTTAAACTAGCAACAACTCCGGATATAGAAAAGAATCGACACAACAGGATGTAAGTCTGAATATATTTCTCTAGTCCTGTTTTCCTCAGTTCTCTATTTTATTTTATTTTTTTCGTATTTCTTTTATAGTTTCGCTCGATAAATAAATGTTAGAGTAAAAACAAGTCATTTCGATTTTACATAATAACCCTCTTACGATATGTTGTCGTTGATACATTCAGTAATCCACACCCAACTATACTATAGGGATGTATAAAAACTAATAGAAATGTCGAAAGGGCCATCCATTGATAAATGTCGAATGATAGTAGGGAAATTTATGGTTCGTCATTACCGGATTGCATCGACACTTGAAGGATTGATCTGCGGCTAAATCATTTATTGAACCAGTTCTACTGCATTGAGGGTAGTATTTCATAAAATATATATATATATATATATATATCACCCCAAGTACAAATAATAGTTAATAAATGTGACATTTCTACATGTCAAGTATAAAGTAGTTTCTTCGGAAAAAAAATAGGAGAAAAAGAGCCATAATTCTCGTCAATTTTTCAAAAACGAAAAACAAATGAATCAAATCGATTTTTGTAATAGTTGTTGAAGCTCGATTTTGATGTTCTATAAAGGTAATAAATATTCAAACAGAATCATAAATAACCCGATTAATAATTTCCACTCAGTGAATTTGTGAATTCAGTTGCGGCAAATGGACTTCAAAGTTACCGATAATATAACTTCTATTAATTACATAAATCATATTGGCTCAAATTAAAATGAAATTGAACTGAAATAGGCTCGGTTCAGGTTTGGAGATACATGGGCGGGGCTTGATGCCCCTCCCACACATATCATGGCATCGATGAAGCAGTTGTCACGGTAACAAGCTTGAGAGTCGAATACAGAACTTCTCTCATCGAATGAGCCGTATGTGAAACATTTCTTCAGATTGGACTGATTCGCCTCAAGAAGTACAAAAATCGTATCTTCCGCTAGTGAACGAGTGAGCGGTGCTAAATTGTCTCTCCAAACTTGAACGGCGCCTAAAATTTTTTTCGACAAATATGCATTGGATTGTTCACAAATTGCTAGTTAGTATGAATTGAATAATAAACCGGGAAATCAATGAAATGTGCCTAGTTTGGGAGCCCCACCCTGTATAAAGGGAGCATCACTGTCATATCGCATCATTAGAAGAACAAATGTTGAACAGAGTAACTGCGACAGTGACAAATATTCAACGATCTTTGCAAATTGTTTTAAATGGTGCTCGGAAAATTGATATTATTCCATTTATAAATTGTACTACGTACATTTCAACAAATGGATTTCCCCGAAAATATCATCGAATACGCTCTAAAAAACTCATCATTCCCGCATCTGAGCCGATTTGAATTAAAGGTAGGAGTCTGGCGTGTTACGTGATTCAAATAACAGTTCTGGATCAGAATCGCGGATCGATCCTATGTCAGGCCGTATAGCTATAAGACCAGAATTATCGATTGTTTTATTTTCGGACAAAAAAATAGACTTGTTTAATTGCGCATCGACACTGAATTTGGATTAAAAAATTTTTAGAATTGTCGAATATTTTGCGGAAAATATGATGGGAGATTACAAAATGAAATATTGAAAGATGTCTTTTGGCAAAGGCAGCTCAATGTTCGTTTGGCATTTGTCCAAATTAAATTTTACACTCCTAATGTGGATTGAATTTATTATTGCAGATTTGCTGAATTCAATTCCGATAAAAACGAACAAAAATATCGAGACTTTCAATAGTAAATTTCGATTATAATTATCTCGATTATAGTCGATTTTTTTTCTATTTTGAAAACGATTAATTATATTTTCAATTTTTCCAATATCGATATTTGCTTAGTGAGCCAGTGAAGGTGTCAATAACATGAATATATCGAACGTATCAGTGGCAGAATTAATAATTGAAACCAGATAACAATCATTAATCAAACTATTGGGAAAGTAATTACGTATTCTCTTTCTTCCCATATAACTCTATATTTTGTCGATAAGCTCGTATCGACCCTTTATACACTATTCAGTGTGTTTGATGGGAATAGAGGGCGTTTTTTTCGATTTATTCCATTGAAAATTTCGAATTAATTCCAACCAAATCGATAGCCGAAATTCTTCATCATTTCCAATTATTGTCAAATTGTCAACCAACTTGCCAATTAATTCACTAGCAATTGTTAATGTAAACTAGATTTATTGATTGGCTATAGATCAATTGCTAATAGTAATCAAACTTTTGAAGCCAGCCGTTCTAAACAAGTTTATACCGGTCTTTACTAAGTTATTCGATAAACATTAAGCTTTATTGAATTTATAAGCACGTTGTTCCATTTTATGATTTATATCATGCACGCTTCTACGTATTTACCAACCTCACAACAGTTTTAAACGTGTTGAACAAATTCAAACATGTTTCACCCCCTTGCATTAATAAATTCCCTAACAAATCATCTTCAAATATTGTTAACTAGCTGGATAATAATTAAAATAATTGTCACATTGACTTGGTTAAAATCAATAGAATTTCACATACAGTCTATATGAAAGTTCGAAACGAATTATCTTATTTCCGTTTTTCCGCTAAAATGACATTTCCGGCCGTTCAGCCGGAACTAGCAATGTGCGCCATTCTTTGTCTCGTCAATCTTGGGCTTCAATAATCATCGAACAGGACGACGCTGTGTCTTTCAACAATTCGGCTACGACGACGACGACGAAAAAAAATAAAGAATAATAAAATCACTCAAGATCTTCGATTCGAGCTCGTTTCTCCATTTATTCGAATCTTCTCCCAGTTGTTTTTTTTTTTTGTGTCCCTTTCGTTGCCCATCCTCTTCGGGTTGTGTAACGTAAAACTTTTTAAGCTTTGTTCAGATCATTTTAGACAAAGTTAAATTGCACTTGGAACGTTCCGTTTTTTTTTTCTCAACTCACAATGTGTGCAAAACTGAAATATTCACGTTTGAAGCTTATTCGACTTCATAGTTTTTGATTTACGGTCGCTTAAAAGAGATAGTTGGGGGTGGATGAGATGAAATTCAATGTTTTTCACGTTGATACGAGCGAATAAACCGTAGACGATTAATTTTCATTAAGTTACGATGAATATTTCTTATAATTAACAGAGTCCCTTAAGGATAGATACAGATATTTCCCGAGTTCAAAACCGACATTTGATGAGATTATAACCGAATACAGGACCGTATTTCAACGTGAATTTATCGTTCACTTGAAGAAGCTAATTTATTAACAATACCACAGCTAGTTATTAAACTACAATGCGAAATTGATTAAATTGGGGTTGATTTCAACGTTAATCAATGATTTCGACTGGCTTTTATCGAACCGGTTAATTTACTAATGGCGACAATAATAACCAATTAGTTTCGAATCATACGAATATAATCACATTCTCTTTTATGTAATCCTGTCGATTGTCTCCAGACAATTAACGCTATAAAACCGAAATTAAACTGTTATCACATAAAGTAATTTGAATATTCCAGGAAGTGGAAAATATAAATATAAATTCACCCCGCAAAATCTACCATATAAATTAAATGCTTTAATGCTGCAGTGATTAAGTTATCTACAATATATATTTTATATAAAAGACGACATATTTATTTGATTATTATTGTGTTTAAATAGGCTTTAGTCACGTTATTTCTTAATACTGAAAAATCACCAATATTATCATTTTAAACAAACTAAAGTTTAAATATTAAATTCATCAGTCTTGTTTCAGTCTAGAACAGATTTCTGATTAACTTGTTCTAAACACGATCAGCCGAAATTTCACTTTAATTGAATAAAAACACCTTGAATCGGTTTTTATCCGTCTTTAAACTGGGCAATTATGCTCGAATTAATTGGATTTTTTTTTGCGCGCCAATTTGATGTGTTCACGTGCGAATTTGAAGAATCGAAAAATAGCGTGCACGTCCACTTTAATTACCTACAATAGGGGCTGAATCGGGACTGCTAGGCGGATTTCAGTAGTCCTCAATGTGGATATTTTTAAAATCGCACTGTTTGAGAGCTTTGAATTTTCCGAGATCTTACGGCAAAGCGGCTTTTGAGGAGATATTTAGTTCGTTAATTGGACGACCATCAAAGGCTCGGAAAATCGTTGATTTTTCAAAATCGGATGAGATTGAATTCGAGGCTCTGTTCCTCAATATCGGTGAAGATCGCACGATTCTACAATTGTATTATAAATTATAGAACAAACCGAAAATTGTGGTATATTCCCGTATTTTTATTCATCCGACAAGCATAAATCATAACTGTTCTACAAACAAGATAACAAACGGAATTGAATTGATTTAGTTGACGCCGTTCAGTATTCGTTGTGAATTAGCTCGAAATATTTATAAATTTCATTTGACTTGTTCCAATGATATCTCGTATTTCGGCAAAAACTCCAACATTTATCTAAAGACGGTTTAATCATCCTGTCATCATCCCTTTAGGTCTCTAAACAGACTCTGATTTCTCTTTCTACGCTCGAAGCTAGTCATAAAGCACCTCCATCAAACACAAGGTCAATTTAGAATAGAACATGTTTTATACAAGTTCTCTTTTGTCCGGTCTTTCCTTTTCCTCGTCTCATATCACCGACATCACCCCAAACAATACCAAATGTCGGATGTTCGCCGTATAAAGACAACC
Source organism: Stenodera caucasica (assembly GCA_037414795.1). Classification (NCBI taxonomy): domain Eukaryota; kingdom Metazoa; phylum Arthropoda; class Insecta; order Coleoptera; family Meloidae; genus Stenodera; species Stenodera caucasica. Next base: position 56,339 of record JAZBGZ010000065.1, read on the forward strand.
ATCTTGGCCGAAATGTCCTTTCAGTTTTTGTCTATAAGAACAAAAAAATAAAACGAACTCTCGAATTTTCTTGTTCGAATTAATTCATTATTTTCGAAATTTCGAAAATAACAAGCCGCTTGACCTGAATTTCACGTCTCGAAACATAAAATAGACACCGACTAACAATGTTGGCAGCATCAAGTCCTTTTGAAATAGTTTTCATGTGTACGTGTTGTTTTTCTTTAGTTTTCTAGTCATCAACATGAATAAATAATGCCGGATAATAGGGTGGGACTCAGTTGTTCAAGTAGTCCACTTCATAAAACTAGAACTAGGCGTTAATTAATAAACTTAGTTTATCTTCTATGAAGTCTAATCTCGTCTCGTATATTCAACATTTTCCAAATAAGACAATTTGAAGATCATTCAAATAATATAACCGAATATAATCGAGTCTCGAAATCAAATTAAATTCATTCCCGACTAATCGTTTACGTTATTAATAAATATTCTATTTATCTTCATCAATCTCGAAAGTGCTCGAATCGAAAACAAGAATTTCGAAACAAATAGCGAATTGTCATTCATAATTCTCTGCCAGAAAACTAGATGAATGTTGACTGGGGAAATCCTTTAATTTATTCAAACATCGATCGACTACAGCATAAATACAGGCTGTCCATACACAGATAATATAAAGTCAACAGTTTTTTAGGTGGAGACTCGCACTTAACTCCGATATATATATTGTTAAACTTGTACGTGTTCTTGTTGAATTTTCCGTAATAGATTCCCCGAAACTACCAACTGTTATCGATTAATCCCAAATTGAGCTACCCCATTATATGAGTGGACATTTAAGTGTGCCTTTATAACAAAAACCGTCGATACTAATTCCCACATTATCCAGTAATGACATACTAGAAAAAACACCTACACAATATCAGGTTGAAGAAAAGCAATTTCTACATTCAAATAATGGTGTAGAATCCGCCACCATTACTTATTCACTAGAATCACATTAAGCTATCACAGTGAAGAGCCATTTTTTTGATTTAATTAATTCCCACCAGCGCACTATGTCAGGCTTTAAAACAGAGAGATAAAATGTGCGTCTAGTGACAGATGCTATTTCTCTTGTGATTTGAGCTTGACTTGTTCCGAGGAACAACAACGAATCTACTGGAACGGAGCAAAGGCCGCAATTACGCCCCACAAAAAAAAAAAACAAACACCAATATTCGGCGCAAGAAAAAACTTCAAATCTCTTTGAAACTATAATCGATACTAAATATAATTGGAAAATCCGGGCTATTATCAATCATTACTCTGATTGGCTCGATGACCAGGACCATATAAACAATAGTATGTTAGTTAAACAATGTATTGGTTGTGTCCAATGTATTGTGATGAAATGGACTGGGGTTAAATCAAATAAACTTATCACTCGGATGACCTCGAATAAGGCCAAATATATACACACACACACACATATATATAGATATGGGTGTAGTATGACACGCTACTGGAATATTATCGGACGTGCTCTGCAATATTGTAGGGATTTTTCCAATTTCCTCTACAATTTTCTTCGACTATTTTCGTTTCTTTGAAAATTCCGCACAATAGACGAACGCTTATATTCAACGACAATCGACAAACTGTCATGAGCCGAAATAATATCGTAAATGGAGATAAACATGAAGGGTGAATCGTTTCAAGAATGCGAAATATAATGAATCAACTATCGCAAATGGATCTATAGACGCTGTTATTGTAGGTGAATTCTTTTCAACCAATATTTCTATACAATTTTATTATTATCATCCGATATTTTCACTATTGATAGTGTATTGAATTAGTATTTCATACAAACAGAAATCTTTCAATTTAATTAGAGAGTGCTTGTTCGATTTTCTCCAAAACGATAATTACATTTTTGCCGCTTGATAGAGTTCGGTATTAAACACTAGATTCAATGATTTTCACTTGTTCTAACAAACTAAACTGGATGTATCTAGTGACATCGAGTTTTATTGGATTCGATTCTCGTTTTTTTTTATTTGAGAATTGTTTGAAACAACAAAGGTTTTTCTACTGTGATTGTGAACAATTGAAATTGACTGTCGCCCGGCGCATCCACCATTTTTACACTATTCAAGATTCGATGTATTTGTTTATTTTTTCGATAAATTCGAGCTTAAATCGCGATAAGTTATCAATGTTGGGACCTATTGCGTTGAAATTTAGTTGTTGTTAGTTTCGAGGCCAATCTTCTCGTTGCTATCAACGCATCACATTTCCACTGGATGAACGCGAAAGTTTTCAGCTTGTTTCCTTCGTTTGGTAAGCGGCTTTTGTGATCGACATTCGTCGACCATATTTCGGCTTCAATATAGAAACTTCATTATAAACACACCGTCAATAGTCTTGTCAAATTCAACAAGCTTTCGCTTTTCGCTCCGATTAGCTTAGTAAAATTTCCTATTCAGTCAACAGAAATCGTAGTGTGGCTCATAATTCGATAGCAAAATAACAAAAACAAACGGAACAGGAAGCGGAAGATGAGGACGAATAAGTAGAAAAAATTGAGTTTTTCCATTCAAACAACCTCAATGTTGTATGTGAAAATCTCATCTTATTTCCAATGCAGATTGGCCGGAACGATTTTCCATATTCTGACTCATGACATTCTTATAAAATTACATTGTCGTGTGTGTGTTTTTTCTCTCGCTACGTTTATTCAATTTGTGTTATTCGATATTTAAATGTAAGTTCCCCGAATTCATCGGATTTGAAATAGTTGTTCTATATGTACGTTAGAAATAAAGAAAAGGGAGCAGGAACAGCAGGAATATAACAATAAATTCGACTGGGATAATTTGAGGTTAAACAACTGTTCGCTGCGGTTTCAAGCCGTATATTTTCATTACATCCTTCCCACTCAATATTTCATAAGATAAAATGGAAATGAATAATGGTCGGATAGATGTTGCGAACCAAACCAAAAAGATACCTCTACCATACTTTATTAAAAAACAATAAAAAAACATATTGTTCTTGTATGGAATTGGCCACAAATATACAGATATATAGAATAATAATATTTATTAGAGGAGCTTTTGTAGCGCTAACGAATCAGAAATTGAATCTAAATTTGCATTTCCGAATTCGAACAAATATTATTAATTCCATATGAATTGATAATAAATTATTAATAATAGTTTTTGTTCCAAATCAAAATATTTGATCAACTATAAAGCTATTGTAATATTCGGTTTAAAAGACAATAAATTATTTAGTTTCGATTGTATGATTTATTATAAATATTAATGTAAAATCGAGTTATTGTATTCAGTCGTTTTCATCATAGACAAAAATCGATAAAATTGAAATTTCAACAAAATGAATCCGTTATTGCAATTCAATCAAACTATACAGTTTTACAGTTGTTATTGTTGTTATTACGTTTTCTGATCGAGACAAGTGAAAATTCACCGAAACAACAAAAAAATAATAGAATCAAAACACAAATACATCTAGCAAATCATAGCCAGATATTCGGTTTACCTGTAAATGAAAACGTTTGAATTTAATATAAAACTAGTTGGAACAAAGTTGGATAATTACATTCAAGTGAACTGTTGAGTGAACCGAAAAAGTTAATTACGTTGAGTTTTTGATGTTGTTGCACATTCAAATCTAATCAAAACAAAATAAACTGGATCAATTTCAACAATAACAACAACAACAACAACATCAAATAAGTCTTTGTTTTCGACAAATTTTATGAAAATTGACAAGCCTGTTTTATAATCTATCCATTGATGTTGTTTTTGGCGGGAAACAAAGGATTATATCGATCAGTAAGTCTTAGACGCTTATTCGGTAAAGCATCGATCAAAATATCTATTGACAGGTAGATTTTATTAATAGTCCACTTCCATAGGGAAATGAATAATTCATCACGAAAACTCCAATGGAAAACTAAATTAACTAAATATCGATAACACTTTATTGAATTTACATTATTCCGGAGATGTAACGGAAATGAGTTTATTTATAACTCGTTATATATATATCATACTATAATATCTACAACAGTTGCAATTTTTTATTATTATTAATATGGAAAATCCTGGAAAATATGTACATGAGCATGAAAATAGAACAGCATGACGGCAGCATCTGTGAATGATCGTTCCCAACATGGATAGAAAAAAGACTTTAATATAACATGAAATGTGCTCGTTTTATTTTGTTGAAAACATCCAAATAATAGAAAATCTATGTATAAGATTGTAATAATTGCATCAAACAAAATAATTTTCTATTAGAAATTCCGAAACTTTCCTAATGGAAAATGAAGTGAATACAGGACAGTAATTCTTTGATCGCAATTTTTCTACAGACGGATGCCTTTTCGCTAATAACCGATCTTCAAAGTTCACATTCATCCAACTACGCTTCAATCAGACTGATGAACGAAAAGTCGACTTTTTCGTTTTATCCAAGTACAACAAAGATCGGTAAATAAAACATGAAGAACCGCCCCCCTATAATCTACTAATCGATTGATCGAAAAATTAAATTCAATTTATTAGTAATTAACTATAAATTATATAGTGGATAAAAGCCCGGCATTTTGGATCATCAATTACTAATCTAAAGAGCCTAATTATAAGAGAATTAATTAAGCCACTTCTTTGTACACCGAAATTCGATGGAAATATATTCAGACGCTCAGGCTGATCATTTATCTCGCCTTAAAAAATAAATAATAATAATAATAATGGGTAATTGAGTGTGACAAAAATTATTTAGACACACACAATTATGAATAAAAACGTAATTGATTTTTTGCTATATTCGAATTAGTGAGTTTTTCGTTCTGTTAAAATACTAATTACGAATAGAGTTATTGGGGGGCGAAAAATCCGAAGTTTTGTTCAAGTATTGTCTAATTTGCTAGCGGCAACAAAGAGAATTTCGCATCTCTTTCACTATGATTTTCTCTATTTGTTAAACATTTCTAACCGGCCATAATTAAATTACTACGTTTACACACTTTGATTGTCTTAATTCTTGGAATTACGTATGCTACTGGTTTAATTAATCAACGCGAAAACACACGTCCCTCTAGGGGATTTCTTTGTTATATTCCGCTAATAAGCATGCTCGATATACACAGATCCAACAACAAACAAAGGCTTTTTATTATTCATTCGAATTGACTAGAAATTTTAACGTATTGGTCGCCGACTCGATCCCTACCTGACGGATAATTCCCGGAATAAGGGCGTTTTACAACATTTACACAATCGAACTAAACTAACTAGAATAATACCCCATCTATAAAGGGTGGTATTCTCTAACGGATCATTGGAGTGTATCGTTTGTATCAAAGTTTGATGTGGAATTGAACCTCTTCTCGTTCAAGTCGATTATCACTTAAACGTTGGAAAATTCAATTTATCGGACAAGTTCCTTTCACTTTCAAAACAATTATATCTATTGATATTAGAGAAATCGGTTAAAGTTTGGAATTTTTCCCGGCAATTTTACATAATGTGGTATAAGCTTTTTATGAGATACAGGGGTAGGCTTTAAACAGTATTACCAACTCTGCATATACGTGTCCCGCTAGGGCTGTAGAATCCGGTATTACCAACCTATTTTACGACTCCACTAACTACAATATGTGCAAGCTTTATATATGGTGACTAGTAATACAGTTTACTACTGCCTTAGGCTTATATTAAAACTTGTTTAAAACTAATCTTAAATTGTGTATATTGTATATTATATATAGGTGAGATCTTGTTTGTAACAGTGTAAAGTGTAAAGGGTAACTCCCTTAAATTAACGCTATTATAGCTGGTAGCTTTGTTGTTGTTGTTGTTTTGGGTCCAACTTTGTTCGCCAACTTGAAATTTAATAAGAATACAACGATTAAGTGTGAATTGTATTTTTAATAGTTCTATTAAACTATTAGGTGAGTCTAGCAAAGCGCATACAAAACGCGTCAATATTTTCGAAAGTAGAAAAATCATGTACTTATTGTATTTGTTATGAACAGCTGTATAGAAGACAACAAGATAAAAGATAGACAGAAATTTGAATTGTAAAGTATGAAACTTTATCCTTGTTGACATTTTAAGTAGGAAAGGGCGGAGTTTCTGGAATATCTGGCGAGTATAAAGATTGATTTACTATACTGTTAATAATTCTTTCGGAATTTATCACAGATATATAAGTTGTGAGGTAATAAGAACAACAAGAATTCTTAAAGTATCGCTAACAGACTACTCCAAAAATATGGTGACTTTCACGAAATACTTATCACTTTAGAATGTCACGACAGATATTTGAGGTTTTCGAGATTAGTTCAGTTTTATGTTGAAATATTCAACTAGAAATTTCCTTTTATTATACGAAGTACAAATAATAGATGTAGCCTTATATCAACGCCTTTACATCCCGGATATACATGTTACAATATAACCATCAACATAAAATGCAGTCGTTCCATCATAAAAACTCGCAAACAACAAAAACACGTAGTTTTTTTTTTTATTTTTCTTAAAAAGACCGATAATACATCACGTGCTCCTCCACAATTTCATCCACCTACTTTGATACATCTCTCCACGTTTATTGTTATTACGTGTCGGAAGATTAACGGAGGAAAAAAAAACGTAATCAAAAATAATAAAGGTCCAAATAGTCCCGGATTTCGGTCTGAATCTCGCTTATTGAAGGCGAGTTTCTAGGTCCCGGGTTCGAATCTCGGCCCAGACACTGATTTCATTTTTGGGCTTTTTTCAAATTTTTCGATCTAAGAAAAGCTCGAATTGAATTAAACTACTATTATGTTTTTTTCTGAGTATTAATCGCGTATACGATTTGATTTGAACAAAGATGAAGCTTCAAATACGTTGACAAGACTTTCACTTGAAGCTGGTCGACTTTCAACTAATTAAAACTTCAAACTCAAACAGACATTAACAAATTTAAAGATATTTTGAAATGTCGACAGTGAAAACACGCAAACAAGCCCCAGAAAACAGAAATAACAACCAAGAAAAACGAACAATCTTCTACGTAAGAGAAAGCGAGATAGAAAAGGGCACAAATTAACCCTTTATACTCAACTCAATTAGTACTTAGGTACTGTTAATTGAATTTAACGAAAATTGTGTATTTTCGGTAGCAACTTGTATCTATTTCGCATAAAAAGCCCAATTTATTCGAATATTCAGCAGTTTAATTATTCGGCTTTTCTCTCCCAAAAAAAAATATTGATTCAACTTGTCAGTTATACTGATTGGAATTAATATATCGTCAAAAATCACGATGACAAGTCTGCCATTTTGTTGGTAAAGATGACAGTGATTCGTATAATAAAATGTCGGATATTCTCGATCGTAACATCAAGTAAATAGAGAAATCAATTTTTTAAATAGTTGACGTTCATGATTCGATCACTAGATAATGGAATAGGGGAAAATAATATTTCGCTATAACTGCATTTGAAGCTGAATTACACAATAAATCATTACATGTCACTTGTTGCTTACGATTTTAAATGATTTGTGTCGACTGAATTGTATGTTATTTCGATCTTGTATTAAATTACGATTACTGAAAAATACGACACGTTGTTGATTGTTTTTCGTAGCAATGAAATATGGACAATCGGACTATAAACGTAAATAAACGAATAATGAAATTAGATAAGAATTCTAGCGAGTCTCTCTACATTGTAGCTACGATATTTATGTTTTTATCGCTCGATTTCGAAGGCAATTTAAAATGACATAAAAGCATTTTATGCCCCATTCACCTTAGGTAGATTCCGAAATTTTGGTAATTTACATACACTAGGAGCAAAACAATTGGGTATATTTGACTTTGTATTAGTTTTATGGGATCAAGTGTGATCTCTGTTTGACCGAATAACCGCTAAGGCGCGACAAAGATGGCGAATTTTCTTCTATCTATCCGTCTAGGCGTTTAGTGAAGTGCCCCCAAATCGAGCGCAACTATCTGTATGTTGGGATCGAACCAAATTATTGTAAATATAAAACTAGAAATTCACAGGAGCAGGAAGTAAGTTCAGCTATAAACCAAACAATCAAAATTGTGCTGAAATCGCTGTTCCACTCACTCTACATATTGTGGAAGTTGAGGAAATTTCAGCTTGAATATGGTTTTCATTTTAGAACGTCTCATGATTATTTTAGAGTTAATGTTCGTGCCATATTAGTTTGAGCTTTAGTTTTTGTGCAATTGTTTTATTTCTATATAACTTCAAACAAAACAATGTATAAATTGATTATGTGAGGAGTTCTGTAGATTTTCGAGATGATTAACAAAACTACTTCTCAGAGTCAATTATACTGATTACATTGTTAATCTGGTTAATAATAATAAATTATGGACAATATTTCGGTAATGATAATGTTGGAAAATTTTGGATAATATCCCTGAACTCAATGTAGTGTCGAGTTGTTGTACTATACTCGATTCGTATTCGTGTAAAATTACATAGAGGCCATAATTTAATTTCAACATCTACATTAAATGTGTTAAACTTGTAATGACTAATATCATCAAAGAGCACTTTAATATTAATAATTCAAAATTATTAAACAACTCAATTAAGTTAACTCGTATAATGTCTATATAGATTCTATGTTAACCACAGCTATATTTTACAAAATAGATTATTTCTACATTTAATCGATGAGACGTGTGTGCTCAAGTCATCGAACTAATTTAAATTAATGATAATTGTATTAATTGAGATTCAGAGATTGGGAAAAAAGCCAATGGAGACGCTCCAATCACTTCACAACGTAATTAGCTGATGTGGCACGAGATCGAGTCAATAGTAGGTCCCCAAGCACAGGGCCGGCTTCACAGAGATAATAAACGAGGCTCCCCGCATCAGACTCAGTCGAGAAACTAGAACAACGAAGCTTACCGGAAACTAGAGTGAGAAAAAATGAGAAATTTCAACTCCCCTTCTAAGCTCCCAGTGAGATTTTTCGAGTTTTTTGAAATTGATCAAAATATGAATGTTTCCAGAGCGTGCAAATTTGAAGTTTTCGATCAATCAACCAGTAAAATTGGAGTCGACTGAAGATTATGCGATATTCACTTGAAGCTGAAAAACATGAAATGTAGCTACTTCACCGTGGCAACTCATCACAGAGTTCCACGTCTTTGAATGTAAAGATATCTTAAAAAAAAATCGAGCTCTGCAATAATTTGAAGATAACTGAGGGAGCTATCATGATTAATATTCCACTACAAGAAACTATGGTAACAAAAAGGAGAAAACTGCAATTTGTCTTCTTAGCTTTCAGTGAGATTTCTTGAATTCATATCGCTGAAATTTGAAATTGTAGAAACGGCTCAAATATAGAGATTTCCAAAGCATGGGAACTGGCTGAAAATATGAGCTTCTCGAGAACTAAGACCCGATTCGATCAATCATGGAACATTACAGCCAATAAAATTAGAGCCGTCTGAAATTCAAAAAGTTTAATCAAACTTTCTTGAAGATTAGGCGATATTCACTAGGAGGAGTTAAAAATCTCGTAGAAAATACGAAATATGGCTACTTCAACGTGAAAACTTGACTCAGACTTTCACGTCTCTAAACGTGAAGACATTGTAAAAAAAAACATTCGAGCTCTGCAATAATTTGAAGATAACTGAGAGAATTCTCATGATTAATATTCCACTACAAAGAACTATTGCAACGGAGCTTACCAATGAAGAAGAAAAATGAGAAATTAAAGTTTCTCTTCTAAACTCGCAGTGAGATCTCTTGAATTCATATCGTTAAAATTTGAAATTCAAGAAAGGGCCCAAATATAGAGAATTTCAGAGCATGGAATCTGACTGAAAATTTGAAGCTCCCGAAAACCAAGACCCGACCTGATCAATCTTGAAACATTACAGCCAGTGAAATGAGATTGAAATTCATAAAGCTTGATCAATTTTGCCTGTAAATTATGCGTTCTTCACTAGAAAGAGCTGAAAATTCCGTGAAAAATTTGAAGTGTGGCTACTTTAACGTGAAAACTTGA